>BMAC01000774.1:424936-468753 GCA_014905375.1 Phtheirospermum japonicum
CATGAATAATTCAAAAAAAACTAAAATTAAAACATCAAAATTTAATATAATACAAACTCAAAATAAATCTAATTGCAATCTAGGTTTAAGTAAAAATAACTATAACAATACCAATAACAATATAATAGATAAATACTAAAACTAACAAATAATTACAATTTACATAAATAATTAACAATTAATAATTTACATAAATAATTAACAATTAACAATTAACAATTCACAATTCACAATTCACAATTCAAGGTAGAAAATAACAACTAATTTATTCAAATTAACAACCAATTTAATCAAATTAACAACTAACAACAAATTCTCCCAAATTAACAATCTACAACTAATTTATTCAAATTAAAAATAACAATAAACACAGCAACAATAACAATATAACACCTAAATACTAAAACTAATATCTAATTAAACAAAAAAAAAAAAACTCACCTGAATTTCTTCTCTCTCGCTGCTCCCTCCCTCCCGCTGTGCTTTCTGTGTTGTGTGTATGTTGGTTGTGTGGTGTGTGTGCGTGTGTTAGGGTAATAAGGCCGTTTTTTTTTTTTTTTCACTTTGAACGAATCATCCGAATGCGGTTGGTGGCTCCGCGCTAGTTTTCGGAAACGGAGGGGTGCTTGGGTAATCATGAGATTGGGTTCTGAGCACAGATGTCTCGCATCGTTTACACGTAAAGATCACCCCAACTTGTGTAAAAATTTGATTGCTATYCTCATTACCAGCRACGTCGAGSYGMATCCYTCATATAGCGCCTTACATGTCCAGCAGGCTGTCAAACAAGAATATGATTACCTTGTGCCATATCACAAAGCGTGGCAAGGGTTGTCTCGGGCTCGTGAAAATGTGTACGGGACGTGGGAGCAGTCGGTCCAATATTTGCCAAAATACATGGAGGCGTTGCAAATGTACAACCCGGGGACAGTGGTCGAGTGGCGACACAAATCTTCTGGCATACCCGATGTGCACATGCTAAGATTTGTATTTTGGGCATTCCGCCCATGTATCGAGGCTTTTAAACATTGTCGCAAGGTGATCAGCGTTGATGGAACCTTTTTGGTTGGAAAGTACAAGCACACGTTGATGATGGCAGTTACAGTTGACGCCAACCAACAAGTCGTGCCTCTAGCGTACGCAGTTGTTGATTCGAAGAGTTACAGCTCGTGGCATTGATTCCTTCACATGGTTGAAAAATATATTGTTCGAGACATAGAAGGGGTATGTCTTATATCTGACCGGAATGCCGGACTACTCAGTGCACTAGAACAAGTTCCGGCATTCTCTTCTAACGTTTTTTGTTTGCGACATGTCTCTTCTAACTTCAACACGCATGCCAAATCGGTGAAATTGAAGGATATGTGTTTCAAAGCTGGAGCAGAACCGAGGGCTGCAGTCTATCACAGAATAATGGAGCAGATCAAGGCGCTTGATCCGAATGCATTTGCGTACTTGGATGGCATTGATAAGAGTAAGTGGACATTGTCCCACGACGGCGGCAAACGGTGTGGCATCCTCACGACCAACATGTCCGAGTGCATCAATGGAGTTATGAAGTGTGCTAGACGACTCCCGATAACCACCATCGTTCGAATCACATTTCTTCAAAGTGTTCAAAATTTCTACGAGCGTTTGAAAGATGCGACGAGATTACATAACATGCAGCAATTTTGGCCTGATAAGATATACAACCTATTCAGAATTCCCCAATCAATAGAGCATACAGTGCAACAACGTAAGAAACATCACATAAATATATATTATTTATTTAATTTTACCGGTTTTTGTTCTTCGTTGTTTTTGGGTTTTCTGTTGAGCGTTTTTTATTTTTTAATCAAAGTCATTTTACGTGGATAATTTTTATTTACCCCTCAATGAATGCAATTTTTTTTACTTTGCCCTCGAAATATTTTTTTTTCACTTTACCCCCTGATTTACAATGATTTTCGACGTTATCCCCAAACTGTATTTCCGGCGGAATACTTCTAGATTCCATCGACGGGCAGTTGGGGGGCAAAATAAAAGAATTTTATAGTTTAGGGGGAAAAATGCACAAAAACTTGCACAAATTTAAATAATATAAATATTAAATTTTTGTTTTAAATTTTTTTTGAAAAAGATATATAGTTTTTATCTTATACTCACACAGACACAAAGTTGTCAATACAATTCCAATTTAAAAAAAAATCCATAAATTTCCAATTAATATTTATAATTTTTTAAATATAAATATTGTCAATACAACTTTTATATTATTAAATATGAAACACATGACTAAGTATTATGAAAATTATTAGGCTAAATAACATAATAATACATTATTATGTATTATGATTGAACAAAAAAATAAAGGTGTATTTCGTATATGCATTATAATATTATGAAACGAAAAATAAAATTATCATTCGATATTATTATTTGTATAAAAAATGTGATTAAATACTATATTAATCATGTGTACATTATTATATATATAAGATTATAATTATCGAATGATTAATATAATTAAAATCTTGAATTATAAGATTTTAATTATATTAATCATTCGATAATTATAATCTTATATTATAATTAATGTCACTCATGATTAATATAGTATTTAATTACACTTTTTATACAAATAATAATATATAATGATGATTTTATTTTTCGTATCATAATAATTGACATAATACTTAGTCATGTGTTCAATAATTATTAATATAAAAGTTGTATTGACAATATTTATATTTAAAAAAATATAAATATTAATTGGAAATGTATGGTTTTTTTTTTATTTGAATTTGTATTTACAACTTTTTGTGTGTGTGACTATAAGATAAAGATTATATATCTTTTTCAAATATAAAATTTTAAGACAAAAAATCAATATATATATTATTTTAATTTGCCCCCCAAACTATAAGATTTTTTGCATTTTACCCCCCAAACTGTAAAATTCTTTCACTTTGCCCCCCAACTGCCCGTCGATGGAATATAGAAGGAATATTCCGCCCGAAATAAAGTTTGGGGGGCAACGTCGAAAATTATTGTACATCAGGGGGCAAAGTGGAACAAAAAATACTTTGGGGGGCAAAGTGAAAAGAACTACATACATTGGGGGGCAAAAAATATTTTCCCTATTTTCAGAGAAGCATATAGTTTATAAAACTGTGTCAGTTCAATTTTCCATTCCTGGATGCGGTTCGGTTAGAGAACCGTCTCTCACAATGTACAAGGCGGCTTTTAGATAGAAATTATCACCCGGCCAAATATTTCTGAGGCAGTTCGTTAAAGAACCACCACCCAAACAAAGTACTATGAGTCAGTTTTTTTATAGAACCGTCTCGGTTGTTATTATATGATGCGGTTCATGTCAAGAACCGCCACCCTGTGATTCTTTTTATAACTATGAGGGTTTAGATGACACAACCGCCAAATATATCATTTTTGAGGTGAGCCTAATTAAACCGCCTTATATGCAGGACCTCTAATTTGATTTTGTGCACTAGTGACGGGTGGTCAACGATGCACGATAGTTTTGGCCAAATTGTCAAATTTGTGGCATCGTCTTACAAAATTGTCCGGACATTCCGTTCTAAAAATAGTCAAGAAGATTCCAATATAAAGATTGTGAAGTTTTAACCTTGTGTTCAAATTTCAATAAGTTTTTTGGATGGAATCAGATAGTAAGAGGCAACCGGAGAAAAATGTATACTGTAGGGTGTCTTTTGATAGAACAAATTGTTCACTAAGTAAATTAAAAAAAATCAAATACTTTGGGAGGTAAATAAAATATTTTTCTAATTTTAAATAATGGTTATATTTTGTAAATGTTATTTTAATTATTCAACATATTATATACTATGTTATTAACCAAATAAATACCTAACAATAAATTATACTAATATCATTATGGTCCAGATTAAGTCACGTATTTACGATAGGAAAAGTCAACCTAATTTTAGATTAAGTAAATAGTTTGAACTAATCAAGATTAAGTAATAATTTATAGAGTCGGGTTATTTTTGATTAAGATTATTATTATTATTATTATTATTATTATAAAAGACTGTCACATTTATTTTCTACCAATGGAAAAAAAGAGATTTTCTTATGATAAAAAGCTTAATTCTTTTTAAGTCTATACAATAATAATAATAATAATAATAATAATAATAATAATAATAAAAGAATGTCACTCTCATTTTCATATGCTAAAAAGACTCAATTTTTTTTAATAGAGTAGGGAAAAAAAAAAACTTTCTTAATTTAAACGAAAAAAAAAATTGGTATTTTTTTTCTTGCTAATAGAGTGGGAAATAAAAATATAATATTAAAAGAAAAGTAGTAAAAATCACATACACACCAACTTCTTAAAGGTTGTAGGAAAATAATATAACCATTACTTTAGAAAGTGTACTTGTTCAATTCTTGCAATACATAATTTTTATACATAACACACATAAGAATATAGTAATTTTTCAACAAGATAAATCGATCGAGAGTTTTTGACCGATACAAATAAAAATGAGAAATCTTGCACAATATAATAATATATTTAGTTTCCTTCTAAGAAATGAGACTTGTTACTTATTGAACAAGTCTTTACTTTTTTTATAAATAAAGACTCGAACTTTACAAACTTCTTACATACTCTACGCACATGTTGATTTATCAGATTTTACATTCTAACTTGAGCGTTGGAGTGTCTATGCCGGAGTGCCCCAAAGTCTTATTTTGCAAGTCCGCCTATCTTTAGTTGAACTGTCCATCAGATTAGACAATGTTTGAGAGTTATATAAAAAGGTCAAATGTCGCTCAATCCCATATTTAAGTATTCAACTATTTTGAACACATCAATACACATAGTAAGGTGTCGATGAACCTATCAAATAGAACGTTCTTTAACAAATATTTAAAACTAAAATTGACAAATATAATTGGGTTAGGCCGATAAACAAAATGACAAAAATAATCAAATAAAAAAGTATTCAAATGAACTCAAGCGTCTGAAATATAATTCTATTAAAAACTTTTGGCCAAGAAAAAGAATCACCTATTTTTCCAGTCTATTTAATGAACGCTTAGTAAGGTGTCGACGAAGATAGCAGAAAAAATTTAGGTGACAAATATATTAATTGTGTAAGTACCAAATATAATTGGGTTAGACTTATAAACAAAATCATAAAAATAATGAAATAAGAAGTATTCAAATGAGCTCTGGATTCCAAAATATAATTCAATTAAAAATTGTTGGCCAATAAAAAGAATCACCTATTTTCTGTTTATTTAATGCATATTTTGGTTATATGCTTATTGCATATTTTGGTTATATACGCACTTAGTAAGGTTTCCATGAATATAGTAAATAAGATGTTTAAGTTGTAAACATATTAAAAGTAATATTCAGAATTAGGTTAGGGCTATAAAAAACAACAAAAATAAAGAATTAAAAAGTATCCATATGAACTCCAGAATCCAAATTTTAATTCAATTAAAAAGGCTCGTCCAAGAAGAAGAACCACCTAGATTTTTTTCTATCAATGCATATTTTGGTTGTATGCATATTTTAATGCACACTTTGTAATATGTCGATAACCATAGCAAATAAAAGTTGGTGACAAACATATTTAAAGTTAAATTGTCGAACATAATTAGGTAAGACCTATGAACAAAAACGACAAATACAAGACAATAAATAGTATTCAAAAGAACTCAAGCAACTCAATTAAAAAGTTTTGGCCAAGAGAATCACCTATGTTTCCGTCTAATTAATGCATATTTTGATAAGATAAGGTGTCGATAAACATTACAATAAAATATAGTATAAAATATTAGGTTAGAAATATATGGTCAAAATGCAGAATTAGTCCACCAACTTAGTGTACTTGGGGATTTTAGTCCACCACATATATGGGTGGTGATTTTATTCCACTAATTTAAAAGAAATAGCATATTTAGTCCATTTCTTACCTGAAATTTGAATTTTGGCCGAAAATCTAATTTTGACCCGATTTTGGGGGATTTTGACCAGCCAACATGCCACATATTTGCTGACATAATTTTCATTTTAGTTATAAAAATTAATAATGCCATGTGGGTATTTATTAAAACAAAGATAATAAAATAAAGTTAAAAAAAAAACGAATAAAAAAGAAGAAGACTTGGGAGCCCAAACGCCCAATTTCATTTCCTAAATCCTAAACCTAATTCCTGCCATTCCTAAACTTAAAAAAACGAAGAAGACTTCCGGCCAAATCATTGAGACATTAATTCCTGCGTGGGAGAAGGAGAATTTTTTGGATTTTTTTTCTTGCCTGGGAGGTGGCCGGTAAAAGCTGATGGGCGTGCGGTTGTTGAGGTGCCAGGAATGGGCCCATGGAGGTGGCCGAGAAATGCTGCTGGGCGTAGAGTTGTACAGGCGAGAGATTCTTGAGGTGCGGTTGGTGGTTGCTGCAGTATGGAGAGTGACGGCGGGGTAGCAGCGACGCCAAAAACGGTGGAGTTCGAACTAGCCATCAGCCTGGGCGTTTGCTGTGGTGTGGAGAGTGGTCGGGGATGAAACGACATGGCGTTTGTTATGTGGAGTACGCCGGCAGCGGCTGCTGTGTTGAATGTGACGGCAGGGATGCGATGGGCTCCCAAGTCTTCTTCATTTTTTTTTCTTTTTTTTTTACTTTATTTTATTATCTTTGTTTTAGTAAATACCCACATGGCATTATTAATTTTTATAATTAAAATGAAAATTATGTCAGCAAATATGTGGCATGTTGGCCGGTCAAAATCTCCCAAAATCGGGTCAAAATCAAATTTCCGGCCAAAATTCGGATTTCAGGTCAGAAATGGACTAAATGTGCGATTTCTTTTAAATTAGTGAACTAAAATCATCACCCGTGTATATGGTGAACTAAAATTCCCAACTGCACAAAGTTAGTGGACTAATTCTACATTTTGGCCCAAATATATTATAAAGTAAAACTGCCAAAGATATTAAAAACATAATTGGGTTAGGTATACAAAGATAATGACAAAAATAATGAAATAAAAATTATCCAAATGAACTCGGTAAGGTGTCCAAGACATAATTCAATCCAAAAGTCTTGGCCAAGAAAATAATCACTTTCTTTTTATTTATTATATACATATTTTTGTTATGTGCATGTTTTTATGAGTATTTAGGGGGATGTCCCCGACCTAAAATTTAGTGGAATTTAGAATTCCATAATAATCTAGATGCCCTCAATTTGGATTTTTGTGTAATATATCAAATTTTGTGTTCCTCAACTTGAATTTTAATGGATTCAAAGAAAATCCAGTGTCCTCAACCATTTTACGAATTTCATGAATTTCTTTTATAAGTGGATTTGAATGGATTTTCCTAAAATTTCAAGGCATATTTATGAAGAAAATATTCTATACAAAATCCAATTTCAACCCCTCGGGATTCGAATTCCATTTTCCTAAAAATAGTAATAACAACAACAATAATAATAATATTGATAATATAATAGAATAAAATAATAGTACTAATAATTATTATTATAATAATACATTTTATTATTATTATATATTGTTATTATTGAGTGAAAAAGAATAAATATATTTTTTTCCCATGTATCTCTACTCACATATTATTTTATATATTCTTTTAAGCTTTCAATAAACTTGTACCTTAATTATTATTTTTGTATGAAATAATTTTAAATTAGTATTATTCTAAAAATATGATTATTATTATTGTTATTATTATTTTGTATTTTCAGTTGATTCTAAGTTTTGTGAATAGCCACCATATATTTGCTTTGTAGTCTTATTTCGATTGCTAACACATTTTTTTTATGGATCACTTAGTAAAGAAAAAATTGTCATTATAATATTTTACTTGAAATAAGAATATTTTTTCAACACACACACACACACACACACACACACACACACACACACACACATATATATATATATATATATATATATATATATATATATATATATATATAATGATTTCTTCTATTTTTCTTAGACACTTTGAGAATTATTATTTGATGAATATTTGTTACCACATCTTGTTTTATTTAAAAACATGAATTATCTCCATCAATGTTATTATGAAGAAATCACTATATAAGAAAAATAGAAGAAATCATTATACACACACACACACACACACACACACACACATACACACACACACACACACACACATATATATATATATATATATGTGTGTGTGTGTGTGTGTGTGTGTGTGTGTGTATAATGATTTCTTCTATTTTTCTTATATAGTGATTTCTTCTATTTTTCTTAGACACCTTGAGAATTATTATTTGATGAATATTTATTACCACATCTTGTTTTATTTAAAAATATGAATTATCTCCATCAATGTTATTATAGTTGAATAATTATTTTAGCAATAACTTTATAAAAAAAGAAATCATACTTGACCATGTCAAATTACATTTATATTAATGACTTTGTTTGAATACTTGCATTTTTTATGATTATGAAGTTATTATATATACATGAAATTATTAATTATATCTTGATAAAATTCAACAAATTCCATTAGAGGATTTTAAAATCCACACAATTCCATTGTATAAGAATCCATAAAATTTCATTAAAACCCAATAGAATCCATATAAATCTTTAAAATATATGGAATTCCAAATGCTTGAAGATCCTTTAAAATCCGTTTTGAGGACACCCCCCTTAGTTAGGTGTCGGTGAATATAGCAAATAAAAACGTTCGGTGATAAATATAGGAGTAATTATTTTTGTTACCATATTATTACGTTTTCAGAATTTACTATACGAATTATTATTTATGATAAACAATCGTACGAAGCTGTAATTTATTCCTTAAATAAGAATTGTTGTGGTTTTGTACCTCAAATCAAATGACGTGGCATAACCTGATTGTGCAACATCATTCGATTTGAACACAAAATTACAAAAATCCTAATTAGGGTGTAATTGCAAATCACGCGTAGTTCGTATAACGGTTTCTCACAAATAATAATTTTTATTGTAAACTGTGAAAACGACTATAGTTTGAGGGATAAAAAGTCTTATTTCCCCATAAGCTTATTATTAGAAGTATAGGGAGATTCTACAATGTCGTGAGTATATTGTTTTTCACTTAATTATAATCGCTGAATCCCCAAACATAATTGAGTTAGGCTTCATTACAAGAATTCAGTTTAATAGGGACGACAAAGTTGCAACGATATTTATGTCGTTGGTATAGGTAGGACATACACGACATATACTAGTCATGCTTACAGGTCGGGAGTTATGTTGGCACGACAATATTTTGTCACCTTTAGGAACGACATTATATCGTTACTACAAAAAATAAAGTTGAATCAATAATCAATAGACCGTTAATTAATAATCCTTACCACCCCGCAAGATAAATATCTAGGAATGAGTTAATGGCATTGCAATTGCAAATACAAGTCCTTCCAATACTTTGTTAAAGTCGTCCTAACAAGTCATCTAAACTTATTTTAATTGTCAACAACCTGATAACTAAACTATTTCTCTTCAATATATGAACTTAGTTCTATATAAATGAATTGGATCTTTCTTCTTATTATTGTAATAACTTGTCTTTCTAGTATGTTCTTAATGTCGTTCCAACAAGTCCTCTCTACGATATTGGTACGACCTAATCGTACCTGGCCTGAGATCGAGCCATAAAATAATGTAGGCAGAACTGGTTGGGATGACCTCAGCTGATACACCAGAAAGGGAGAAAAGAACAGAGGGATAGGTCTCATAGCTTGAGAAAATACACCTCGGCCTAACCTCAGCTCGGGAATGAGGTTTTATTGAGATCAAGCTAGGAATATGAGGAAATTGATGATCGGGATGACCTTGGTCTTCTTTGAGAAAATTGTCTGATCAGGACATTCCAGAGGAGAATAGCCTGATTAGGTCATTAGATATAACAGCCCAAGATTCGCGGGTTTATTTCTGGGATCTCGGAAGGGTCCCCACTTGGGTTGATTTATGAATATCTTGACTTGAAGGCTGAAAAGGTATGACATTCTGAGTATTCACTTTACTATCCTGATATAAAACACTTATTGACTTAACCATCGGAGAGGATTCCATCGGAACTCCCCCGGTGGTCCTTTTTAACGTGGTTTTTGTGAAGCAGGTCAGGCCAGTTTCGAGGAGGGAACAAGCAATCTCGGTCTTCATATTTTCTGGGTGAAATAATTGGCGTCGTCTATGGGAAGAGTGGAGCCAAGTTAAGACGTGAGACAAAGTCATGGAATCAGAAGGACTCAGGCGAAATCTAGTGGCGGAGCTCGGTGGTACACCAAGCCACACAGACAGGGGTTCCGGAGGCGGCAGGACCATCAGCAACAGCTAGGCGGAGAACACCGCAACCCCCTCAAGGAGAAACTTCACATGCCGATGGTTGATCATTGAATAACTCTTTTTAAGACAAACATCTGACTTCATCGGCAAAGCGATGGAGGCAGACATGGAAAAGAAATTTGTCAAGCTTTCAACACCCCCTCCTAAAGTAACTCAATCGCTGGAGGCATAGCCAGACCGGACCACCCAACGCATGGCCAGAACTCCTGCTCGGGATGAAGAGGAGAGCTCTTTTGGCTCGGACAATGCCACTTCAAGCAAGACCAACCCAGACCTCACTGAGCAGATGCAGAATTTGCGAAGGGAGGTCAGGGAGGTCAAGCAAAAGATGGCGGGCAGTGTATCAGGACAAGCGCGAAGAAGCACCCCATTCACGGAGAACGTTATGATGGATGATATGCCAACTTCTTAAAGATTGACTTTGAGTATAACGGAAGGACAGATCCATGGGATCACCTCTGCCGTTTTGAAAATGGAGCCACCTTGCATAAATTTCTTGATGTCGTGATGTGCCGGGTCTTTCTGATGACCTTCACCAAGTCAGCCCATCTTTGGTTGTGCCAGCTACCACCCTGATCCATTAGCAACTTTGACCAGTTTAGCTCGACATTCCTATACCAGTTTACCAGTTGTGGGAAATACCAAAAAATGACATTGGAGTTGTTTAGCTTGAAACAAAAAGAGGGAGAAGGCCTAAGAGGATACATTAAGCATTTCACGGATGCTAAGTTAGAGGTGCCATCAGCATCAGAGGAGCTCTTGATTAACGCCCTGGTCCGAGGGCTGAGGAAGGAAGAGTTTTTTTAGTCGCTGGTGGTTAAACCAGCACAAACATTTGGCGAGCTTCTAGCACGAGCCGAAAAGTACCCATTTGGAGGAATCCTTAAGACTGAAAGATGATGGGGATAGGCGAAGAGAGAGAGAGAGAGTTGATAGAGATGAGAAGGCGCAAGTGAAGAAGTTCAGAACTTACCTGGGAGGGGGGCGGCCCAGGTTTGATAGGTATACACCCATGGATTCACCACAGGGAGAGATACTTCATGCCATTGAACGACATCCTTACCTCAAATGGTCAAGGACATACACACAGAAGCCGAAAAAAGATAGATCTGATCGATTCTGCAGGTATCATAATGAATATGGCCATGACATAGACCAGTGCAAGCATCTGAAATATGAGATGGAGCAGATGTTGCAAGAAGGTCACCTTAAAGAGTATGTACATGAAGAGAGGAGCCCAAGTCTGACCCTTTTAGATGGTACCGACGCCAGGGGACTAGACGTGAGCAAGAGGGAAGCCGTGGTAACGGGAAAATAGAAAACCAAGCCTAGTAAATAAGGGGAGAGATCCAAATGATTGCAGGGGGATACTGGGACAAGCACTCACGACGTGCTCAGAATAATAATGTGCGAGCTGCAAGAGATCTATTAAGGAAGGCAAGTGAGGTAGGACAGTTAGCCCCAAGGCCAAACATCTGCTTTGGGTCCAAAGATGAGAATGGTATTCTAGCACCTCATGTAGATGCTTTGGTAATAACTGCCACCATTGCTAACTACAATGTGCGAAGAGTCTTTGTGAATACGTGAAGCTCTGCGGACATCTGTTTTACGAATGCATTAAGAAGCTGAACTTGGAGGTGGAGTTAGAGGAGGTCACGACCTCATTGGTTGGTTTTACCGGGGATCTCTGTGGCCATTGGGAGCGGTAAACCTCCTAGTTTTGTTGGGGAAAGACCCGTTCAGGAAAACCAAATCAGTACGCTTCTTGGTAGTCGACGCCCTGTCCTCGTATAATGCTAATCTAGGGAGACCATCCTTGAGCCAATTCTAGGCGGTAATTTTGGCATATCACAAGAAGTTGAAATTCCCTACTAGGGATGGGGTTGGTGATGTCCGAGGTGATCAGTACGCATCGCGCAGATCATATGTGGAGAGCATCAGGCAAAATAAAGAGGGGAGAAGACCCAAAAGGGCCAGAACAAAAATAGTAATGCCAGAGCTAGCTAGCCAAGATGAAAACCTAATGATGGTGGAGATAAACCTAGGGGATAACAGCCGGGTCGTAAGGGTAGGAAGGGCGTTGAATCCGAAGGTTCTGGTTGAACTGGTGGCCTTCTTAAGAGATAATGCTGATGTCTTCGCCTGGTCTCCCAAGATTTGGTAGGAATCGATGCAGCAATAGCCGAGCATCATCTCAACATCAGTCCCACAGTGAAGCCGGTGAAACAAAGAAAATTCAACTTTTGTCCTGAGAAAGAGGCCATTATTGAAGCAGAAAGAGAAAAGTTATTGCGAGCTAGGCACATCCAGGAGATATAGTTTCCAGAATGGCTTTCTAATACAGTGCTGGTGCCAAAAAAAGAAGAGGATTGGAGGATGTGTATCGACTTCAGGAACCTTAATTGTGCCTGCCCAAAAGATCACTACCCATTGCCGAGGATAGACCAGCTTGTCGATTCTACCTCAGGCTGTGAATTGCTCAGCATGATGGACGCCTCTCAAGGGTTTAATTAGACCAGGCTGGCCTAGGAGGACTGGAAGTGGGTTAGTTTTATAACCCCGAAGGGGACATACTGTTACGTAGTCATGCTCTTTTAACTTAAAAACGCAGGATCTACGTATCAACGATTGGTTGACAAGATGTTTAAATCTCAGCTCAGGTGAAACATAGAGGTATATGTGGACAACATGCTAGTCAAGAGAACTAGAGCAACCTTGCATGTGGATGACCTGGGAGAAGATTTTAATACTTCGAGAAAGTACAGAATGAAGCTCAATCCTAAAAAGTGTGCGTTTGGGGTACGAGCTGGCAAATTCCTGGGATACATGGTTACAGAAAAGAGAATAGAGGCTAATCCAAAAAAGGTTAGAGTTATTACGGATATGCAGCCTCCCCAAAATGTCAAAGAGATGCAATGCTTGGCAGGACGGATAGTAGCCTTGAGCAGATTTGTCTCTCGTTCAGCAGAAAAGAGTTTACCATTTTTCCGAGCTTTGCGAAAGAAGGCTCGATTTCAGTGGGATGATGAATGCCAGGTAGCATTCCAGAGGTTGAAGGAACATTTAATTAGTATGTCGCTACTAACTAAGCTAGTAGTGGGTGAACCCCTTATTTTATACATGTCCGTGGGCAAGCAGGCAGTGAGCACGGTTTTGCTCAGGGAGGAGAATAGGATACAGAAACCGGTGTACTATTGGAGTAGGGTGTTGCATGACACTGAGATTCGATATGTTGAAATAGAATGGGCTATGTTAGATCTGGTCAGGACGGCTCGCAAACTTCAGCCCTATTTCCACTCACACGAGATAATAGTGCGAACTAATTTGCCCTTAAAAGCAATAGTGAGAAAACCAGAGGTCTCGGGATGCTTGGTGAAGTGGATCATTGGTCTTAGTGAGTTCAACATTAAATTTGAGGGAAGAGCAGTGATCAAAGCCCAGGCATTAGCTGACTTCATGCAAGAAATGACCAGCTCTCCCGAAAAAGGGAAGGAATGGACGCTATATACTGATGGTTCGGTAGGGAACTTGGATTGCGGTACAGGAATAGTACTGATAGACCCAGAAGGCGTGACTACTGAGTATGCAGTGCGAATGAATTATCGCTCGTCCAACAACGGTGAGGATGAGTCTCTATTAAGAGGAATATAGATGGTGAAGGAGCTCGGGGTAGAGCGCATGTGTGCACAGGTGGATTCGCAGTTGCTCTACAAACAAATAAAGGGTGAGTTCGACACGAGAGAAGAGCATATTCGAAAATAACTAGCCCAATTCCATGAGTTGGCCAAAACCATGAGCGCTTTAAATATACTCCAAATCCCCAGGGAAGAGAATAGCCGAGCAAATTACCTGACTAAGGTGGCCAGCTCGGCAACAGATTATCAAGAAAGAGTGATTACCCTATTAATGGCACATTGGGAATTTGGTGTAGAGGAAGTAAATGCATTAGAAGAGGGAGAAGTTTGGCGCTCCCCGATCAAGATATTCTTAGACAAAGGAGAGATACCTGATGATTAGACAGAGCTACGACGGTGCGGATCAGGTCATCAAGGTTTTGTTTAATCAAGGGAGAGTTGTTCAGGAGAGGCTTCGGACAACCCCTCCTATGATGCTTAAGCCCGGGGGAGGGCGCCCACATTCTCAAGCAAGTCCATGAGGGGTGTTGCAGTAATCACATGGGTGCTAGGACATTATCGAGCAAGATAATGAGAGTTGGTTATTATTGGCCTCAATTAAGGCAAGACGCAAAGAACTTTGTGAAGGAATGTGATAAGTGCCAGAAACACTCTCCCTGTCCCTTTGCAAAATGGGGTATAGATCTGGTCGGGCCCTTCCCTACAGCTCCAGACTAAAGGAGATTCTTAATAGTGGTTATAGACTATTTTAGTAAATGGGTAGAGGCCAAGGCCATAGAAGAAATCACAAAGGAGGTAATAATGCATTTTTTTATGGAAGAATGTGGTGTTCCGATTCGGTATCCCAAAGAGGCACGCAGTTTATAGGAGCTCGAATTCAAGCATGGTGTGAGAATATGAAGATAGATCATCATTTCACATCTGTATATCACCCCTAGGTGAATGGCCAGGTCGAGGTGACTAATCGCATTTTGGTATAAGGAATTAAAGCGCGTCTAGAAAGATCAGGCGGCAAGTGGGTAGAGGAGCTCAAGTCGGCCCTATGGGCATACCGAACTAATCCTAAAGAGAGCATGGGAGAGACAAGTTCAGTTTGGTGTACGGCATGGTTGGCGTGATCCCTGCAGAGATTGGTGTGGAAACTCATCGAATACAGAATTTAAATGAAAAACAGAACGAGTTATTGAGACAAGAGGCATTAGATCTGCTAGAGAGAAGAGGGAATGAGCTTCTGTAAAATTGGAACACAAAAGGGGACGGATTCGAGCGTCTTATAATAAATTAGTGGTGAGGCGGCAATTTCGAATAGGAGACTTAGTTCTCCGCCGAGCTGATTTTGGCAAGCCCAGAGGAAAGTTAGATGCTGCTTGGCAGGGTCCATACAAGATCGTCAAAATTCTTGCAGGAGGAGCTTACGAGCTTGAACAAATGGACGAAGTCAAGTTGCCACGAGCATGAAATGTAGCAAACTTACGGAGATACTATGTGTGAAATTAATGTACCTAGTTATTTATAAAAATGCTTACCTTTTTAATCTGTGTTCCAGGAAAACCTAACCTGATTGTCGGTTAAAATTTGGCCCTATTGGTCTAAGGGTGGATAGTCTAAAAACCTGGCCTAGTTGTGAGTTAAAAAGCTAGCCCGATTGGCCCAAGGGTAGATACCCTGAAAACCTGACCTGATTGTCAAATAAAAACTGACCCGATTGGCCCAAGGGTAGATTCCCTAAAAGCCGACCTGATTGTCAATTAAAAATTGGCCCGATTGGCCCAAAGGTGGATACCCTAGAAACCTGACCTGGTTGTCAGTTGAAAAATAACCCAATTGGCCCAAGGGTGGATTCCCTAAAAGCCTGACCTGATGGTCAGCCCTAAAAATTAGGCCTGATTGGCCAAGGGATGGATATCCCAGACCTGACCTGATTATCAGTTTAGGACACGGGCCTCAAAAATTAATAAGGAACGAACATACCAAAATGTCCCGAAGTGATTAATCAGAGACAAGAAATTTTGAGGTAAGACATCCTTTGTGAAAACAGGATTGATGTAATTACACACATGGGAGAAAGAAAATCACAAGGCATCAAAAAGGAAAATATTCTGACATTATTCAAAGAAACTACAAAAACCCATCGGTTATCAGGAAAATGCAAAAGATTATGACATCGAAATAAGAACTTGATCAAAAAGGCCTTAGGGATGGGTGATTAGAGTAGATTTGTCCTTATTTTTATTAGCTTTTTAGTTCGTCTTTCTATTTGTTTTTGGTATAAGTTGGACGATTTAAGCTTAATTCTGTATTTTTATAGTTCCGACTTATTTTACCGTATTTTAATCGTAATTGATGCAAATAAGTGATATTTCATTATTTTTCACCTTACAGCTAAGTAACCGGAGGAGTTCAGCATGTAATAGACGAAGTTCGATGTTCAAGAATAGGAGAACGGGCTTTCCGGTGAAACGAGTAGCAAAAGATCGAGAGACGGAGACAGACGCTCTGTCGCGTCGACTGACGCGAGCGTCGACGCTCCGTCGACACGAGCCATGATCCGTGTCAGTCGACACAGGGCCGACGCACCGTCGACGCAACTTTCTGAAGCGTCGACTGAAGGAGCGTCAGTCGACGCACCGTCGACGCAACTTGCTGAAGCGTCGACTGAAGGAGCGTCAGTCGACGCACCGTCGACGCAACTTTCTGAAGCGTCGACTGAAGGAGCGTCAGTCGACGCAACTTGCTGAAGCGTCGACTGAAGGAGCGTCAGTCGACGCAACTTGCTGAAGCGTCGACTGAAGGAGCGTCAGTCGACGCACTGTCGACGCAATTCTCTGAGGCGTCAATCCATGACCGCGTCAGTCGACGCACCCGCCCAGCCAACGCGCACACCCAGGTAGCAGCAACGCCGAGCACCAGCACGCGTCAGTCGACGCACCGTCGACGCGACGGCCCAAAATTCGGATTTTAGGGTTTCTTGTGCGCCAAGACTTACAATATCTATATAAACCCTCCTTATTTAGGATTTCTGGAAGAACACACGGCCTCCTAGGGTATTTTAGCTTATAATAAACATGATTCCACATCTCATAACGAGAATTGAAGATGGAGATCAAGGATCGAAGAACAACGCGTCCAAAACATCGAATTCGAGTTCGGGATTCATCTTCGCCCAAGATCGACGTGCAACTCCGGAATATCTGGAGCTTTTCATTGCTTTTAGTAGTTACAATAAGTTCTCTAAACTCTTAGTTAATTTAGTAGTTAATTTCTAGTTTAATTCTTAGTTAATCTCTTAGTTGATTCTAGTTTAATTAGTTTAATCATTTTTATGCTTGGATATTGGATATTGGTTAATTTAGTTTACTTATGCGATTGATTTATGCTTAGTTATTCGTTAATCTTAGATTCTTATGATTCATTGCTTAGTGGTAATTTCTTATGTTCATGCTCTTAGATTCGTTAATTAGGTTTAATTTATGGTTGCGTATTATTGATAGTTTAATTATAGCTCGTAGTTGATAATTTAGTTGGAATAATGTTTTAGTTTAATTATTGCTTTAGTTCATAATGATCAATTCAAAATCTTTTAAAACCCCAAATGTATATGTATTTTATTTTAGTTCGTAAATTGAGAAAAACATCCGAAAGACCGAACAGTTGTTTCCTCGAGAGATACGACTCGAGTCAAACTCATCACCCTACAGTTACCTCATACTCTTAGAGCAAACTGACGTGCTTTTAAATTAATTTACTAAAAAGGGGTGCACAAAAGTTTGAGTCAATGGGACAAAGAGGCCCTCCTATCAGCAGCCAAAACTCATAAGATGTGCCATAACTTCCGCTTGGTCTCATGAACACGTCGGCGGTACCTATTTGCCCGCTCGATTTCAGAATGGGCCTCGCCGGAAGCGGCGGTCAAACGACATACCAATTCGAGCAGATCGGCCCGTTTCTCTTGAAGTTCTGGCGGAGTTGAACCCACTCACATTTGTAGTGACGTTTTTTCTACCTCTTCCTTTCTAGGAGCTTACGCAATTGAGTGAATTTTTCACGAAGTTGAGCATTTTCCTCAGAAAGATGGAAATTTTCATTGAAAATGAGAGATTCTTCTTTTTCAGAGTATGTATATCTTCATCAAAGATGAAGAAGCCATAATAAAAATGCATATGGAAGAGGAATATATAAAGGAGGAAAAACGCAGAGTACATGGAATAGTACTAAGGTTTCCTTATATTAAGGAAACCCTAAAATGTTACAAAACGACAAAAGCAGAAAAGGAAGAAAAAACATTGTTCAAATACTGGCCATACACAAAAAGTATAGATTAGCCAAAAACAAAGATGATTCAAGCTTTTGTGTGTGCCTACTTATAAATATTTGTCAGAAATTCAATAGCTTGCCCGCAAGAGAACGAGGTCTCGTGTAGTTTGGAAAAGTTAACTCGAGTCGTCTCTCAAGGAACATGCAWRMGYAWTCTRYAATAGTGTTGTTCAATTCACAAGTAACACGAATACTTATACAAATTAGGGGGGGTGGGTTTTGGGGTGATTGTTTTGATTACCCAAGAATGTAAAACGCATGAACAATAATTTAAACTAAGTAACTCTAAGCAATTCACCAAGAACATGTAAAATTCAATCCAAGAAGCAATCTACGAATTAAAAGGTAAAAACTAATTGTGATTAACTAATTAATTTAATCTAATCTTGAAACTAATTTATCTAAGAATTATTAATCTAGGGATTCTTTAAGCAATTTAATTCTAAATTAATTAAATAGCATGCATCAAACTACTATGAACTAAATCTAACATATGAACTCTTAAGAACAAGATCAATATCAAAATTCTCAAGCAATTACATATCATAAACTAATTAACCAAGAATAAGCAATAAATAAACTAAGCATGAACAATCTCATCACCAAGCATGAACGAAAGTAAAACGCAGCAACTAAATTAATTATTAAAAATGAAATCTAAGGTTCAAAGCTTCAGCGATTCAACGGTTCAAACGATTCGAAATAAATAAACGAAACTAAAAACTCAAACGAAATAGTTAAACATAAATTATCTAGAATTAAACTAAGACTAACTAGAGTTTAGAGAACTTACTAAATAGCTAAAGGTGCTGAAAGATTGATGTGAATTCGGACTATGGATGGTTGATCTTGGTCGAGAAATCGGAGCTCGAACGAACGTTTTCGTCCTAGTGCTTCGGATCTTGAATCTTCGACTTAGATCTTTAAAATATGTTGTAGGGTGTTAAAAATAGGTTTCTCAACTCTATGTAAGTGTTTTGAGTCGTGGGTGTGTGTTTAATCTGAAATATTAAGGGTTTATATAGTTATTTCATGACTTGGCTCACAAGAAACCCTAAAAATCACGATTCTGGGTCGTCGACCGACGCGGTTTGGATCGACGCAACAGAGAGTTCGGTGGGCAGGTGCGTCGATCAGGGCTACTATAACGGGTCTTGCATTGATTGACATCGGTTTTTGCATCGACTGACGCAAACTGGTCGACGCTACAGAGAGTTGTGGGCAGGGCGTCGATCGACATTGGTTCTCACGTAGACCGACGTAAAATGGTCGACGTGGGCAGACTGCGCACAGCGCTCGGCAGGGGTGCATCGGCCGACGCTCCATGGGTCGACGCTACAGAGAGTTGCGGTCGGCCAGGGCTACTAGAAAGGTTCCAGATGGAAAACCGTTATAGAAAGTCGGCAGCTTCAAATTCTTTAAATCGCGGCCCGTTTTCGCTGAAACTCCACTCGTTTGACCATCCTTGACTACTTCCAAACAAAAACACTTCCAAAATACCTAAAATAAACATAAAATTAATTAATTATAATTAAAATACAATAAAATAAGTTGGAGATAGAAAAATACGAAAATAAGCTTAATCTATCCAACTTTCACCGAAAATAATAATAAAAATGAACTAAAATACTACCTAAAATCAAGACAAATTCGTGCTAATCAAAAGACTACAAAGCAAAACATCCAGGCTATGTCTCATAATCTTTGGTGCTCAATTCGCCACCAACCTGGCCAGCCATTCCAGACTTTCCTCAAAGTCTTTATCAAACTGAGATCCCATGGACAACTCTCCTAGACCAGCGAGGGTTGGGGAGGAAATAGCCCCTGTCAAGGCAAGAGTAAAAGGCAGGATCTAGGCGAGAAGAAGAAACTGAGGCGAGAGCATTGAAGACTTGGATAATGTGCTCAATAAACTCCGGGGCGCCAAGCTGATGGAGGCGATAGGCATCCTCTTCATAAGTAAAGCTCGTAGGCTCGGGAGGGCCATCCAAGATCTTCTCACGATCAAAAGGGGCAGAGAGCCCTCCTTGGACAACTTTTCATAAGCATTTAGCCCAAAGTGGTAGAAAGACTCAGCTTCTGGAAGGAGAACTTCAAACAAATCTCGGGAGTACAAGAAAGCTTGCTTGGTCACATCCCGAGCTATTTGGATAAGCTTCAACCCCTATTCTTAGTTGAGGAACTAAGTGTTGATCTGGCCTTCAGATAGGCCCTCCACTCGAGTTTTAATGGCTCGCTTCTTTGCCTCTTCCATCTCAGCTTGGGCCCCCTTCAACTCAGCCTGAAATTTGTCTACATGGGCCTTGAAGCTCTTCATCTCGGCGCCTCTCTCCTTTCAGAGAGTTATTAACCTCTTCTCTCGCTCCTTTAAAACTGCGTGCTCTTTGACAAGGTCGGTATTCATTAAAGAGCCCCAGCTCGAGCCACTAAGATGGCCCTCTTAGTAGCCGCCTGATACAATTAGAGTTAAAGAGAGAGAGAGAGACGAAAGGATAAAGAGAGAAAAAACCATCACCTTCGCCTCATCTTGGCAGAGAGATTCTATTAGCTCAGGTCCTGACCATTTATCCAATGTTTGACGGTCAGAAGCTGGGCATTGTCCTTGGATGAGCTGGACTGCTATTTCTGGAGAGCAGTCCAGAACCGATGTATGGGTAAACAAGTTCATGTTAGGGTTCAGTACCTTGGACCCCGAGGGCGCAGTTCTCTTCCTAGAGCGAGCTCGCTTGTGGGAAGGGGTCGTCTGCTCGCCCTCCAATTCAGAGTGGACCGTTAGATCCACTTCAGGTCTGGTCGACCTCTCCGACCGCGTTGCTTCCTCTAGTCTGGATGGTCCTCCAGACCTGGGTAGTTCTATGGACGGCATCTTCTCTACAGGGGAGCAGACTTTCATTGACGATCGGCGATTATCTTTTTCATCATGGTGACTGAAAGAAAAATTATTACAGGTTAATAGAAATACAAGGGCCGTGTTAGATCATTATAAAAGAAATAAGAGCAAATAGAGAGGCAGAGCTGGATAAGCTCCTCAGTATACCGATCTTGAAAGCCAGAGGTCCAGACTCCTCTGTGGAGTTGAAGAAGTTCAGGACGGTGCGGGAAAGGAGTTTGGACAGATGAAAGAGGTTTTTGTTTAAGGTATAGATGATTTATTGCAAGGATGGGGATCGATCTCCTCGGTTTAGGTGTGCCTGAGATGGAAGGGAATTAATGGATCTGGGAGGGAAACCCCAATCGCTCGAGCAATGGACCAAAAAGAATTTTTTTTCCTCCAAGCTTTGTTTGAGGAAGGATTGTCGGTCAAAAATCGAACGCTGGCCCTGGCCGTGAGATAAAAGAAGCCGGGGGATGAGCTCTTAGCCTAAAAAAAGGAATAGATTAATTGGGCTATGGGGATGAGCCCATAAAACCGAGCATCAGGATGAAAACCTATGATAATCCGGAAAGCATTAGGCACGAATTGCTGTACCGGAATTCGGTACATCTGCGACACGACCAGAATAAAGGGGTTAATAGGAAGATGCAACCCAGCCTGAAATTGATCGACGAAGAAGGTTAGGTGGTTAGCCGGCGGTGATAGGCCATCTGATCGGCATCAGGATTAACGAGGAAAAACTCATCGGAGATCTGAAACTTGGCTCTTAGCCCTTCCACAGTCCTATCGCTAAGAATGGAGAAGATGTTGTCCGAATAACCCAGAATCGGAGGATTTCATTCATCAGAGGAGATTAATGACAATGTTGCCGAAGAAGAAGACATCGATAAATGAAGAGGAAGAAGAAGAAGAAGAAGAAGAAGAAGAAGAAGAAGAAGAAGAAGAAGAAGAAGAAGAAGAAGAAGAAGAAGAAGAAGAAGAAGAAGAAGAAGAAGAAGAAGAAGAAGAAGAAGAAGAAGAAGAAGAAGAAGAAGAAGAGGAACGAGAAGACATAATCGGAAAAGTTTGAGAAAGAACAAAAACGTATCTGGTTTGAAGAGAGAGAGAGCTTCAAATTGGAGAAGAATGTGAGTTTTGCTTGGCAGAAGAGAATTCGAAATGGCAGAGGAAATCGGTAAAGTTATGAAATAAAAGAAAAGATGAGTTTTGAAAATGATATTTTAGGAAAAGGAGGATTTGGAAGGATTTGTGGATTTAATGCGTGTCAGGGTACATTACTTGAGGAGACATGTTGTGAATCTCAATCGATTAGGTGGAATTCAAAGTGTTACAGCTCACCCCAACCATTTGGGGGGAGGGACTGATTGGCACGACCTAATCGTACCTGACCTGAGTTCGAGCCATAAAACAATGTAGGTAGAACTGGTTGGGATGACCTGAGCTGATACACCAGCAAGGGAGAAAAACAGAGGGATATGTCTCATATCTTGAGAAAATACACCTCGGCCTAACCTCAGTTCGGGAATGAGGTTTTATTGAGATCAGGTCGGGAATATGAGGAAATTGATGATCAGGTTGACCTTGGTCTTCTTTGAGCAAATTGCCTGATTATGACATTCTAGAGGAGAATAGCCTGATCAGGTCATTAGATATAATGGCCCAAGATTCGCAGATTTGTTTCCGGGATCTCGAAAGGGTCCCGACCTGGGTTGATTTATAAATATCTGAACTTGAAGGCTGAAAAAGGTATGACATTGTGAGTATTTACTCTACTACCCTGATATAAGATGCTTACTGACTTAAGCATCAAAAAGGATTTCATCGGAACTCCCCCGGTGGTCCTTTAAGCAGGTCAGCCAGTTTCAAGGAGGGAACAAGCAATCTCGGTCTTCAATAGATAATTGTTCACTTTCAATTCTATCTTTAACAGCTAGAAACTTGATGTCTATATGCCTAGACTTTGTCGAGCTCCTATTGCTATTAGAATACAAGACTGCTGATTTATTGTCACAAAATAACTTAAGTGGATTTTCAATACCATCTACTATGCGCAGCCCCGTGACAAAGTTTCGGAGTCATACTCCGTGGTTAGATGCCTCATAACATGCTATAAATTTTGTTGCCATGGTAGATGAGGCTATAATAGACTTTTTAGCACTCCTCTAAGATATATCACCCTCGGCCAGCAAGAATAGCCTGACGTAGATTTCATACTATCTTGACATCCAGCATGATCGGAGTCAGTATATCCAATGATCTCAATCCGATCTGACCTCCGATATATGAGCATGTAATCTTTTGTTCTTTGTAAGTATCTCAAGACCCATTTGGCTGATTTCCAATGGTCAAGTCCTGGCTTACTCAAATATTTGCCCATCATCCCAACAATGAACGTAATATCCGGACGTGTACATACTTGAACATAAATTAGACTCCCTGCTGCCGAAGCATAAGGAATCTTCTGCATTTCTTTTTCCTCTAATTTATTCTTAGGGCACTGTTCAAGACTAAATTTATCTCCCTTAGTCATATGGTTATCTCCTAGTTTACATTCCTGTATGCCATACCTTTTAAGAACCTTTCAATATAGCTCTTTTGTGATAATCTCAAAGTAACCCGAGAACGATCTCGGTGTATTTCTATACCTACACAAAAGAGGCGTCACCAAGATCCTTCATCTCAAAATTCTTAGCAAGAAATCTCTTGGTGTTGTGCAATAAGCCTATATCATTGCCGGCAAGCGAAATGTCATCGACATACAAAACCAGGAATATGTATTTGCTCCCACAAAACTTATGGTATACACAATCATCGAGTAAATTCATCTCAAAACCAAACGAGATGATCACTTGATGAAACTTGAAATACCATTATCTAGATGCCTGCTTGAGCCATAGATGGATTTCTTAAGTTTGCAAACCATATTTTTTGAATCTCCTGAAACAAAGTTTTTAGGTTGCACCATATAAATCGCCTCATCAATGTCTCCATTGAAAAACGATGTCTTTACATCCATCTGATGCAACTCAAGATCAAAATCTGCCACTAATGCCATTATAATCCTGAAAGAGTCTTTCGAAAAAACTGGAGAGAAAGTCTCTTTATATTCGATGCCTTCTTTCTGTGTAAATCCCTTGCAACAAGATGTGCTTTATATCTTTCCACATTGCCTCTTGAATCCCTCTTGGTCTTAAACATCCATTTGCAACCAATGGGTTTCGCACCTTCTGGCAATGGGACAAGTTCCCACACGTCATTGTTACTCATGGACTTAATATCCTCATTCATGGTATTTATCCACTTTTGAGAATTTGAGCTTTCGATGGCTTGATGGAAGTTGATAGGATCATCTTCCATCACTCCAATGTCAGTCTCATTTTCTTGGAGAAATGTAATATAATCATCTGAAATTTCACTTCTTCTTTCCCTAGTGGATCTCCTTAATGGCATAAGTTCTGGAAGTTGTAGAGTTTGTTGATTTGGAATAATTTATGGAATGGGAGGTTCTCTGATATTGTCTTGATTTGTGTCTTGAATAGAGTCAGGAATAAAATCCTTATCAATGCCAACAACACCCATGGGAATATCCACATATTCCTCTTTAAAGATAAAATCATTAACTCTATCTCCCCCTGCAAACTCAACATCCTCAAAGAACCATGCATTTCTCGTCTCAAAAATAGTTTTAGTTGTAAGATCATAAAGCTTGTACCCTATGGATCTTATAGAATATCCAATAAAATAACAACTAACTGTCCTTGTGTCCAGCTTCTTTTCATTAGGCTTATAAGGACTAGCCTCAGCTAGACACCCCCAAACATGCAAATGCTTTAAACTGGGCTTTTTAACCGTCCAAAGTTCATAAGGGGTTTTATCAGTTGCTTTAGTTGGAACTCTATTACGGATATATGCTGCAGTCTTAAGTGCTTCTCCCCAGAGTGATTGTGGTAAGGTTGAATGACTAATCATACTCCTTACCATGTCCTTAAGCGTTCTATTTCGTCTTTCAGTGACACCATTCATAGTGGCTGAACCTATGGTGTACTGTGGGATGATACCGCATTCATCTAGGAATTTAGCAAATGGTCTTGGACGTTGTTCACCTGATCTGTCATATCTACCGTAGTACTCACCACCACGATCAGATCTAACACTTTTAATCCTTTTATTGAGTTGATTCTCAACTTCAGCCTTAAAGGATTTGATCACGTCCAATGACTGTGACTTTTCATGAATGAGATATATGTAGTCATATCTAGAAAATTGTCTATGAACGTTATAAAATATTATTGACCATTCCTTGCAACTGTAGGAAATGGCCCACAAATGTCCGTATGTATAAGTTCTAAGATGTCTGAAGTCCTATTGGCTACAAGTTTTATTGGTTTGTTTTCCCTTAATAAAATTAATGCAAATCTCATAATTTGTAAAATCTAAAGGATCGAGAATTTCGTTAGACACAAGTCTTTCAATTCTCTGTTTGGAGATATGACCCAGTCTCTTGGCCATAGGGTAGCTGAACTCTCATTGGTTAATTTCCTTTTCACACCACGTGTGTGTAGATGCAGAGATTTATTAAATGAAGCAATAATATCTAGTGAATAAAGATTATCATAACTTGATAAAGAACCGGAACCAACCAATTTTGAATCATGAAACATACTAAAATTTTCACTTCCAAATGAACAAGAATAACCAAATTTGTCCAAAACAGAAATAGAAATCAAATTTCGTCTAAATGACGGAACAACAAATGTCTCATCAAGATCCAAATAATATTCAGTATTTAACAATAATCTAGATTTTCCTATTGCTTCAACTTCAACTGTCTTTCCATCGCCCACATAGATGTATCTTTCACCATCACTTGGCTTTCAACAATGGAGGCAACCCTGTATAGACACACTGATGTGTGTTGTTGCACCATAATCTATCCACCATGTGTGTCTAGGTACCGAAGTTAAATTAACCTCAGAACAAACCAAATTAAGAAGCATGCCTTTTTTAGCACACCAAACGTGATAGTTGGTACACTCTTTCTTTCTACGCCCTTCACCTCCACAGAAAAAATAACTCATACCAGTACCAGAACCAGTACCATCTATTGCACTAGGTGCCTTTTGTTGTTTCTTTTGTGGTGTTGTGTGTGCAGCTTTCTTATCCTTCTTTCGTTTTAATCCCTTGCCCTTAAATTTGGAAGTTGAGGCAATATTGGCACTTTCAGTATGAGACATTTCCATAATGTACTCCGTAATATTGCCATTACTTTCATACCTCATTGAGATCAGATTTGTCAAAAACGTACCAATTTCAGCATTTTCGTTCTCGAGGAACCTTTTCTCAATATTAGCAAGGAATTATATACCTGTAGTAATCTTTTTTTAGACATAGTGCCCCTAAATGCCATCGGAATGGTTTTCTTCATGATCATCATACAAATGCGATTTGATCTCTCCCGCCTTTTCATATCCCTCTTTTCATCCGTAGTACTTTTATTCGTATGAGGTGGTGGGGAATCAGCCCTTATCGCAAGGTCGAGATCCATGACTCCGAGAACTATTAAAAGATTCCTTGCCACGACTTGAGGTTTGTGCCATTTAGCATAGGGATAGAGTTGGTGCTTGCAGTAATATTAGCAGGAGTAGATATAGCTGAATTTAGAGAAAATAAACCTATCATGCTCACATAGAATAAACTTGAAATTATAATAATAAATTCAAATAAAAGGTAAATTCCCATCTCAAGATATCGACACTCCATCAAAATCTCATCTTTTGACAAGATATTAACTTGTAATTGATATCTTGGCGCAGTAATCAAACACTGATAATAAGAGCATATCAAACAATGAGTCTTCCTTTTGGCCGTTTCATTGCTCATATGCAAAACCAAATAATCATCACACATTTACTACCACAATTGCACATATAATTATGACAAACATGAATCTTCCTTTTAGTGGATGAATATTTACATAAATTACATGCACACAACCTTTTATATCTTGAAATAAATTAATTTCCACAAGAGAGGTCACTTTTGTGACATTGTTGCTTCAATTAATATATCTCAAAATATATAAAAAAACCATACCAATATCTGAATTCAAGATTTAAACTCCAAGACCAAATTAATTTTAGAATTTTATTTGAGGTCAATTTATAAATAAATCTTAATTGAACCTCAAAATTAAATTCTTAAATCCCAAAATTTACTAACATGCAAATGGGCCCAAGATTTAAAAGATTTTTAGTGAAAATACAATTTTTCAAAATTTTCTGCATAGCCAAACAGCCCCTTAACAATTTTTTGAAATTTTTAGGGGCCTCTCTGCAATTTTTGAAAAACTTTAATAATTACAAAAATACCATTCTAGACTTAAAATAGTTTTCTGGAAAGTTCTTGGGGTTTGAACGAAATTTCAGAAAGTTCATGGGCAGCCTGACAGTTTTCTAAAAATTTAGGGTAATTCAGTGATTTCATAAATTTCAGAAATTACAATTAAGCCCAAAACTATGTCAAATTCTCAAAATTTTATCTAACCCCAAAATCGAGTTTAGGGCTTTCGATACGGGCCTCTTCGGTCAACACCACTGGAGTGAAACTTCATCCCTCGAAGAGAAGAAGCCGCTGGCAGCAGAGGCCCGCCAGAGCGGCCGCAAATCCAAGCCTATATCGTTGCGGTTCATCGGCCCAAACGCTGCAGTCGCCGCCAACACCCGGCCATCACTCCACCTCTTCGCCAACCATTGGCCGCGTCTCTCCGTCCAACGGGGTCGTCCAGTGGGAGTCGCTCCATCGCCGGAGGAGTTTTTGCAGAACGCAGGTAAGTTGGGTTTTCAGTTTTTCCAAAAAACTTATTCTTCCATTTTTTTTTTCATAATCCAATAATTTAATCAAATTAAAACAAAACCTTTAATCAAACACCAACTTAATTCTGAAGACAGAAGTTTGAATCCAAATAATCCATCCGAAAATATATATATGATTACACCAAATTTTTAAAAATTCAACAATTCAACTATAAATCAAATAATAAATTCGATTCCCAATAACTCAATATGATCGGCTCTGATACCACTTGTTAGAAAATAAGATCTTAGCGAAAGCCATCGCTATAATCGAGGAACCATCATGTTAGATTATTAAGAATCATAAGTTAGTTTACGGAAGCGTACCTGAATCCATAAGAGATTGAATTTGGGGTTTGACCTTCTAGGCCAATACGTATCCAATCCTTTTAGAGAATCCTCTAGCTTTCTCTATATGCTCTCTTCTGACGATGGGATGCATAATATAATAGTTGATAATGATGATGTGTATGACCTAGGGACCATAACCCTTATATACTTGAGTCATCTAGGATATACCTATTTTAGCCCATCATTAAAATAGATAGCCCATTGAGTATCTACACATTAAATGCCCACCCAATACCTTAAACTTTATTTGATCACTTTTAATTAGGCTTCCTTATTTGACAGTTCACAATATATAATTATTTCACATATAAACCCAATGTTGGATTAAGGATCCAACATAATTAACATAAAAGAATTTATAACTAATTTATTGTTTAACCAATAGAAATTTATATCTATTTGCACAAATTAAATTTGATATATTTTTGCAAATTACCAACTAACAAATTTGTATATTTGGTAAATTTAACGTAACGTCTAATCTTTTCTATTAATGTTTTTTGATTATTCTATAAACTCACCATATAAATATATATTATCAAAAATAATAATGGTAATAATAATAATAATAAAGAGAGAAAAAATAAATAAATTATAAAAAGAAAAAAACAAATTATAAAAGAAAAATCAAACAATGTATAAAAGAAAATCTAAATAAATCATAAAAAAGGGAATGACTAATAACTGCATCGTACTAGAGTTTTTATATCCACAAGGTCACTCATCTATTTCTTTCTTTATTTCTTTCTTTTTCCTTTTTAGAATACAAGTACATATTTGTTTTGCCGGTACACTTACTCTCTCTTCTTACCTTTTCAAATACGTCTCCTCCCCACATCCCCCCCCCCCCCCCCCCCCCCCCCCCCCCTTCTCTTCTCTCTCTCTCCTCGAGGTAGGCCTATGGATGTAAAAATAAGTATCAGTAAATCGATGTTAAGTCTAGTATTAAAAAACCATAACTAACACCAAACAAAATGAAAAGAAAAGGCAGTGGAATAAATCGAAACTAAAAAGAACACAGCAATTTAAATCTCGTTCGTAAGAAAACTTGCTTACGAACTAGGTATACAAAGCCGAAAACAATATTACTAAAATATAAAGTAATATATGAAAAAAAAAGTATCAACAATGTGATACTAAAATACTAGTCGCCACGAAAGAATGATCTTCTCCGTTGGTCACGCAACTTCAAAGATGTATGAGTCTAGGATGGTGGCTTTAAGTACTCTTCGTGCTTGTGTTCTTTTTCTGTTCCTGCGTCTCTACTCTCCTTGATGCGTTCGAGTCCGTGTTGATTAACAAGACTACTTCTTGTCTTAAATAAACAGGAATCCTAATCTTGGTAAACAAGTAAGCTAGTTCTAACCTCAATCTGAGGAACGAAATAAAGTCCTAAATACAATCTAGGAAACAAATCTAGCATCCTAATATATTTTGAGTCCAAGAAAGGTAAATAACTACAAAAGGAAAATAAGAAAAAATTGACAGGAATAAAATTCTCAACAATCTCCTCCTTTTGCCTTTCTGAGCAAAATAAGCAAGACGCACCAAATTATTCAAAGACTCCCCCTAAACAAATAATCCATGTTCAAAATTACAAACCATAATCAATTCAAATAAACATTTTTTCAACACAATTAACACACAGGAAGTTAACGGCTGCGATTCCTCACGGAACGACGAGGGGAAGGCTCTTCATCCCTAGCTTTCCTCTTCCCTATGGTAAAGCGAGCCACATCCTCGTCACTTTCCATTGACTCTTCTTCATCAGCAGACGTATCATCAGCATCTGCACCACCAGCATCATCAGCATCATCTCTCGAGTCTTCTCCATCTCCCCCTTTTTGTTCGGAGAGCAAAAGGGCATCCACGAATGAGTCTCTAAGCACCTGCAACTGCACAACCTGAGCTTGCAACTGGTCGATTTGGTGACTAAGTAAAGCCACCTGGGCCCTTACCATCGTAGCAGAAAATTGAACGGAGTTTGAACTGGTGTTAGCAACACCAGAACCATCACCAGAAGCCACAGCAGCTCGAGGGGGTGCCTGCCACGGAAGATCAATAACCCGAGCCCTAGTTGTTTGCTGACCACGCAAACAGAACCATTCTGCCTCCCAAGTGAAAGCATCATCCTCATTAGGCCTAAAGCCTTGATTTTCGAGGAGACTGAAAATGAGGGAAGGGACACATAAAGATGAGGTTGTTCAAGTCGTAGCAAACCGTGTGATAGCATCAAACACGTGCTGGCCAAAATTAAACTTTATGCCTTGGCCTAGTTTGAATAGAAATTGCGCTTGAGGACACGTGGCAACTATAGCATTCTTTGTTGGAACCAGTTACAAATGGCCACTTTGTGCGAGACAGAGTAGAGGGAAGATAAGCGCGTGCTAGGCAACTGCTCACGCCACTCTTTAAGTATATCACCAGACAAAAACTCAATCACTTTGTTCATATCATCAACAGTCAAATCACAATGACAAGTCTCAGTCCAAAAAAGCTCATTAATCAAATCATGGGTAAAAGGAAAAATCCTTCCATGCACAAAAACTTTTCCAAAATTCGCTAACTTGGGGTCAACAATGGAAGGGAGCATGTTTGCATAAAACTCCAACACAACATCTCGCACAGAAGGCATGGCAGTGCACACAGTATAGTACATACCTTTGCTTTCAAAGAATGCGATCAGATTCTGCCTTTTGAAGCGTCCACCAGGACTCGACGTTCATCAATCATTCCACGGAGATGATATCCTGAAAACATCTCCTCAGCCTCTCTGGTCAGAAACTTGGTAGAAACTGGAATCATATCCTCAATTTCAACATCCCGTAGGGGGAGTCATCAGAGGATTTCTCAGACTCAGCTGAGTGGATCGGTGCATTCTCAGAAGCAGCATTATCAGAATCAGAGTTGGTGGATGAAGCTGGAACAGTAGCAGGCGGTGTTAGGTTTGGTGACACAACACCAGAACCAACATGAGTTTTCTGGGAAGATCTTTGGACCTTCAATTCAGACAGCATAGCAGCAATCATCTCATCATCATCGGAATCAGGAGAGTAGTCATACTCAGCCTCTGGATGAGTCATATTTGATGGAGTCAAGGGAGGGTCGGCGACCAATGGGGTGAAAGAGCTTGTAACCTTACTCGTGAAAAAATCAACAATAGTGAAAGAGGGATCAGAATAGCTTGAATCATCAGAAACTGGCGGATTTTTAATGTCAGCAAGACGAGCAGGAGGCTTCTTCTTATCATTCAGACGCACAGTCTGCTTCCGGTGAGGTAAAAGGGATGTAAGCAGTCATAGAGCAGAAGAAAATGGCGGCGCGGCGACTGACTCCAGAGGCACAAACTCTTCATCATCAGAGTCCATCATGACTGTAACCTCCTCAACCATGTTCATGTGCTAAATGGGCACATGGCGACGCTTGCCGGATTGACTATTTGGAACAGCCGCTGGAATTGTTCCCGGAGGAATATTTCAAAGCCGGCATGATTTTCTCAGATTTGGATTGCCAACAGGACCATAGATATTGGCAATAAATGGCAATTTTGGTGGATTGTCGACGTCGATTTTATTGTCCATTTGCCCAGGGCAAGTTGAGTAGTCGGCGTAGCGCCAACGGCAGTGGCAACTGGAACTAAGTCTTGTGCAGTAGCAGTAGCAATTGGTGATAGGATTGGTGACACAACCCCACCAATCTCTGCACGGATGTCCAAGGCGGAGTATCTCGGCAAATTCACTGGACCCTGTTCACCGGCGGGGCTGCGCACTCCCACTGGAAGCTCAGAAACTTTGCTAGGTGACGAAGTGTTCGACATTCTACAAGTAACTTGGGAGAAATCACAGAGAAGAGTAAAATCGAAAGATAAAATACTATGTCGTTGGAGTATCGTGTGCTGTTGGTAGTAAAAATGAGAGAGAGAAGAAGGTAAAAGTCCCTAACTTTTCAATTGGGGTAAATATGACCGTTGTAGAAAAGGAACCAGGTGAATAAAAATAAACCGAGAAAAATAACCCCCCACTATCAAAACTACCTATTTTACCACCCAAAAACATTTCTTTCCTAAAACAAATATCCTCACTCCTTCTCAAAATAAGATACACGATTACAAGCCTAATTAAACCACTAACTCCTTTTTGGAATTAAAATCACAACTCTGAATTACATATAAAACCGAGATAGAGCTAGATTTAAAAATCATCACCATAGTTGAATGAGTTCTTTGCAAAGAAATCTTTCACTCCCAAATTAACCTCTTATTACTGGTCCAATCCACCGATTTTAACACCACTAAAACACTTGGTTAGCAAATTTCATAACGTGATCAAGAGAATTAAGGGAAAGACACAAGCACAAGCAACAGAACACAAAAAAATTGACATCTTCACAAAGTATGAATGTCTTAATTGATGCCTAAAGAACATGACCTAAAAAAATAAAAATAAAACAAATGATTTAGGTGACATGGTCAGTGTTGCTTTTTATGTGATGACATACCCCTTAACCTGAGTTAATGACTACGTCAAAATCACTTGAGGAGGCGGAAATTAAAGATTGGACTTTATCCAGATATCCATTATCTTTTCAGTAACTTTAGGAAGAAATTTACTTATCTTTAGCAATTGCTAGTAAAAATTAACACCCCTTATTTTTGGATCTGGGAGAAAACCAGTTTCTGCGAGAATGTTTCACAATCACCTAAACATAGAGGTTAGTCTTTTTTGCCATCACTTTTTATTACAACACATGAACTTTCTGCACTTCAATTGGACCCAATGCATTAAGGATATGTACGAGAAAGAAAATAAAAAAGTGCATGCAAAATCTACAGATGTCACGATTGATGACAGCTTAGGTGTCATGACATCAAAACTAACATCGACTTAAACAATGCACATTCCGAGATCTCTTCTCAAACAAGAGAAGGTCTCTATATCTAATGCCTTTATGAAGATGTCAGAAAGCTGATTATCAGTTCCTATGTGCTCAAGACTAACTATCTTTCTCTCAACCAAGTCACGAATAAAGTGGTACCCTGTGTCAATGTGTTTGATTCGTGAGTGATGGGTCGGATTTTTCGAGATATAAATGGCTATGGAATTATCACATAGCACAATCAAAATTCTACTATGTACCGTAGTCCTCTATGATTTGGTTCATCCAGAGCAGCTATGTGCAAGCACTTCTAGCTACAATATACTTGGCTTCAGTTGTAGAAAGAGAAATAAAATTTTATTTTATACTATACCAAGAGATAAGGTTATTACCCTAGAAAAAACAACCCTCAGTGGTACTCTTTCTATCCACAACATCCCCAGCCCAGTCCGAGTCCGTATATCCCACAAGTTCAATACTCGTATCCTTAGTATAACAAACACCCAAATCACTTGTACCAGCAACATACCTAATGATTCGTTTAACCGCTTTCATATGTGATTCTTTAAGATTTGACTGGTACTACATAGACACACGTTGTATATAATATCAGGCCTGCTAGCCGCTAAGTATAATAGACTTCCTATCATGCTTCTATACAAGGTGTTATCAGCACTAATACCAACATCATCTCTAGAAAATTTCATGGTTTTGCCTAACGGTATTTTCTTGTGTGTATCATTCTCTAACCCAAATTTCTTAACAATATTCTTAGCATATTTGGACTGAGAGAGAAAAATACCATCATCCAACTATTTAATTTGCAAACTAAGAAAGTAGGAGAGATTACCTTCCATACTCATCTCGAATGTATCAGACATTCTCGTAATAAGCTCATTCACCATCTACTCGTTAGTGCATCCAAAGATTATATTATCCACATAAACTTGGACAATCAAAATGTGCTTGTTTGATTTAAGGAGAAATAAGGTTTTATCAACTTCCCCACATCTAAAATTTAAGAAAAGTAAGTGTTGAGTCAACCTTTCGTACCAAGCTCCGGGAGCTTGTTTTAAACCATACAAAGCCTTTTTTTATTTCAAAACAAAATCTGGTTTGTGAGGATCAACAAACCCTTTAGGTTGCTCAACATATCCATTAAGAAAAGCACTTTTTATGTCCATTTGATGTAGAGACATTTTCATATAACATGCAACAGCAAGTAAAAGTCTTACCGATTCGATATGAGCAACTGGAGCAAACGTCTCATCAAAATCAATACCCTCAATTTGAGTGTATCTTTGTGCAACCAATCGTGCCTTATTTCTCACAATATTGCCCGCCTCGTCCATCTTATTCTTGAAGATCCACTTCATACCTGTAACATGTGAGTTTTCTGGACGAGGAACTAAGTCCCAAACATCATTCTTATCGAATTGATCTAACTCTTATTGCATGGCCTTTATCCAAAACTCATCTTTAAGAGCACCCAATACACGCTTTGGTTCTATTTTGGAATGATACGGAGATTCTCTAATTTGCGAACAGTTAGTAGATAGTCAAACAAACCTTAACATCTCTCTGAAGTTTATTTGTCGCTTTCTTGTACTTCTTTCATAGAGATCTCCAATGATATGGCCCTTATGATGGTTCCTCTAAATTCTAGAAGGATATATCCCTCTGATGTAAGTCAATCTGAACATCTGGATCTTCCTCATCTGAATCTGAGTCTGATTCTGGAAAATCCTGAGTTGGTGTCAAGATTGGTGTCATGTCATCAGTACCGTCACCACCTGCATCTTCAGTTCCTTCACCTGCAGTTTCATCTGTACCAACTGTGACATTTTCTTGAGGGTTCTGAACATAAACTAGATCATTTTCTTCAGTAGGTTTAACATCACTAATCATATCATCGAACTTGACATTAACTGACTCAATCATGCAACGTGTTCTAAGATTATACACTCTATATGCATGACTATTTCGAGAATAACCCATGAAAATACATTTATCACTCTTTGAGTCAAGTTTTTCAAGATAATTCCTATCATTTAGCACATAACAAATACACCCAAAATATGAAAATATCTCAAATTCGGCTTTTTGCCCAACAACAACTCATAGAGAGTAACACATGACCCAGGTCTGAAATAAGCCCTATTAATTATGTGGCATGCAGTATTCATTGCCTTCCCTCAAATAGTTTTGCAATCTCATTTGAAATAAGCATAGTTCTAGTCATTTCGGCAAGACTATCCCATTTTGTTGGGGGGTGATGGGTGATGAAAAGTCATGGGTTATACCTACCTTGGAAAAATATTAGAAAAAAGACATATTTTCAAACTCTTTTCCATGGTATAACATTATTCTACCTATACTCACACCAAAACGAACACACAACTTTTTTGCAAATTTTTTAAACGCTTCGAAAGCCTCAGATTTTTCTTTTAAAAATTCTACCCATGTAAAACGAGAAAAGTCATCTACAATCACAAGTACATACCTTTTACCACCAATGCTTTCTACTTCAAGTGGACCCATAAGATCCATATGTAGAAGTTCGAAACAGTTTGATGTAGTGAGACTTTGCACGTTTGGATGAGATACCCTGACCTGCTTCCCTTTCTGACATGCTTCGAAAACTGGAACGATTTTTTTGTTGAGCTTAGGTAGACCATTCACAGGTTCCTTCTTTTACAATCTTTCCAACATCTTACAATTGACATCCCCGAGCTTTTGATGCCACACCTCGGCATCACTCAATTGAGATAGCTTGTAGAACACATCACCATTGATTTGGTAGCAATTGTCAGAAGTCCTCTGACCAGTAAGTATACACGCATTGCCCTCGTCATAGACTTCGCACTTTTCATGCGTGAACTTGACACTGAACCCACCATTACAAAATTGACTAGTACTTATTAGGTTCGTAGTTAATACTTCAATAAGCAATACATTTTCAAGCTTTGCAATACCAGGAACATGAAGGGTTCCTTGGCCAATGATTTGGCCATTTTCACCTCCACCATACTTCACTTTTCCTCCTTCAAACTTGACAATGTTTGAAAGTAGATCTTCCGAGCTAGTCATGTGTTTAGAGAACCCACTGTCGAAGTACCAGGCTCTAGGAATATGAGATTTCAGAGATCAATAGGTCATATTACATTTGATATCATCCTTCTTGACCCAGACCTGTTTGACTCTAGTGTTGGTTTCGGTGTTAGGAACACGGAAACCGTCAGGAGAAAAAGCAGTCAGATTTGACCTTTTAAACGGATTTAGTTTGCCAATAATCTCCCAGCGGAATGGTCGGATGTGACCACGTTCACCACAGTGATGACACACGTATTGTCTTCTTCTCTTCTTGTGGCATTTAATCTTCTCCAGTTTTTGGCTTGATTGTGGCATTTGTTGAACAAGCTTGTATCTAATCCCTTGTTTGGATGAATCAAGGATACTTAATTCCAGAGTTTTGTCGAGCTTAGCCTTACCCTTGTTGAGGTTCAAGAGGGTTTCTTGGATTTTCTTCAAATCAGTCTTCACTCGTTCTAGCTCAGCATCTTTTTTAGAGAGTGACGATTCAAGTCGGACAATTATATTGAGTTGGTCATCCTTCTCGTGAGTTAGTTTGTCCATCTTGATCGTAAGAGCCTTGACTCTGAGCAGCTGTTTACTTGCAAATAATTCATCATACTCCATTCTCAGCCTCTCATATCTGTCAGGTATTTCCTCAACTTCTACATTCAAGCACCAGGTGTTAGTTTTGGTGTTACCAACACAAATGTCGTCATTGATTCGAACTTTTTGTACCTACTTATAAATATTTGTCAAAAATTTAAAAGCTCGCCCGCAAGAGAACGGGATCGCGTGTAGGTTGGTAAGTTGAACCGAATCGTCTCTCAAGGAAAACTAGGCTCGAAAGTTCCTTTTGTGTTTGTTGTTCAAGAATAAGAAAATAAATAAAAATAAACACAAGAACGGAGTTTTGTTTGAATTGTTTTAAGAACTAGAATTTAATTAAAACTAAGGATTAATTAAACTACGATCTAATTAATTAAATATAAGATTATTTAAACTAAGAACTAATTATCTAAATTATCTAAATCTAAGATTAATTTACATAAGAAATTGGATCTAGAAATTATTTATTCTAAGAGAAAATTAATTAATTGATTTTTTTAAACAATTAAGAAAACTAGGGTTCTAGAGCTTTGATTCGTCTCCACGATCGCTTGGGTATCCCCAATTGATGGTTCTAAATGAATCTAGGCTCTAGTCCCATTAGATCTAGCAAAAAACAATCAACAAATTCAACATCTCAAGCTCAACACAATCAAAAGAACGTTTCGTCATGGAAATAATAATTATTAATTAAACTAATTAAATAAAAGAGCATGGGAAAATAAATACTTACTAATTAACTAAGAAGAACCGCAGTGTTTTGGTGTCGAGATCTTGAATCTAAGCTATCAACTAATCTAAACTAATCTAAAACTAGGAATTTAAAACTAAGAATTATAAATAGAAATTAAGAAAACAACTCGGCACTCGTCGGGGTTGTCAGCCCCTCAGAGGCCTTAGAAACCCTAGAAAAAGTAGAAAGTAGGAAAAGTGACCTATACTATGCTAAAGTATGCTTGAAATCTGAATTATGGGGGTATTTATAGTTGTGGGATGATTTTGGGCATAAATCAGGCTTTTATGTCGGTTCTGGGCCCTTTTAACGGAAGCGTTAACGGTAAGGTAGCGGTAATAACCGTTATAGAAAGCTACCGTTAGTTCTTCAATTATGCGCCTCTGTCCTTCAAGGATACTATAACGGTTCCAGCAGAATAACCGTTATAGAAAACTGGCAGCTTCAAATTCTTGCTACTTCTTCGCCGGAAAGCTCGATCTTTGCCTCTCGATCATCATAATTCATCTCTAACGTGCTGAACTCTTCCGGTTACTTAGCTATAAAGTGAAAAACCATAAATAATCACTTATTTACATCGATATAGATCAAAAAGCGGTAAAATAAGCTGGAAATACAAATATACGAATTCAAGCTCAAACTATCCAACTTATACCAAAAAAAATAAGAAAAAGTAACTAAAATACTACTAAAAATCAAGAAAAATCCGTGCTAATCAGTCATCCCACACAACGTTAGCAAATAAAGCTTGAACATTTTTAGAAGTGTTAGAATCGTTGTCCTCTTCATCAAACTCTTTTGCAATTAAGTTCTTCTTCTTCAAAGTATTTGTACATTCATTTTTATAATGTCCCCAGCCTTTACACTCATAACATTGAACTTCATTGAGGGGCTTTGGGGAACTGGAGGTTTCGGATTTCGAAGGTGAAGACTGGAGTTCAGAAAGTGTACGACCTGATGATTTTGGTGTTGGTGTATCTGGCTTGAATTTTGAATACGATCCTCCAATATTGTTTTTTCTCTTCAAGTACTTGTTAAACCGTTGAAACACAAGAGACACTTCTTCTTCTCCAAGTGTGGTAGCATCAACCTTCTCTAGAAGGTCTCTCCAATCAATATCTTCATCGTCATCAGAGTTAACATCGTCATTAGAGAAACATTCTTCTCTTTTGAGTTGGAACCAAGATGTTCCATCTCAAACGTCTTGAGCGAGCCTACTAAAATATCGAAGTCTAAATTGTCTATGTCTTTTGCTTCTTCAATGGCTACCACTTTGATGCTGAATTTCTTCGAGATGGATCTTAGTAACTTTCCCACAAGGCGTGTGTTAGTCACACCTTCACCAAGTTCTTCACACTCGTTGGCAATGTCTGAGAGTCTCATAGCATAGTCCATGATGGACTCTTTCTAGTCCATCCTCATAGCTAGTTCATCAGTCGTCCACTCTTCTTCCTTCTTGATGATGGTATCACCATCAGCATATGTAATGTGTGATTTTTCCCATCCAACCAATATGGATCTCCACGCTCATTCATCAATATTCTTGATGTGCCACCTCATCCTTCATTTCCAGAGAGAATATTTCTCGCCAGTAAGAATCGGAGGTCGCAAATTTCCTTGAGCATCCATAGCGTCCTACAAAAAAATGGAACAGTATACTTAGTACGTCAAGTAACCTGCTTTAGATGTCAATTGTTTGTTTGTTAGGCCTATGAATGTAAAAATAAGTATCAGTAAATTGATGTTAAGTCTAGTGTTAAAATAACAGAACTAACATCAAACAGAATGAAAATAAAAGGCAGCGGAATAAATCAAAACTAAAAAGAACACAACAATTTAAATTTCGTTCGAAAACAAACTTACTTATGAAGTGGGCATACAAACCCAAAAACTATATTACTTTAACTCGTTCAAGATCAAATACAAAGTATAAAGTAATATATGAAAATAATAGCATCTACACTGTGATACTAAAATACTTGTCGCCACGAAAGGATGATCTTCTCCGTTGGTCACGTATAAATTCAAAGACGTATGAGTCTAGGATGGTGGCTTCAAGTACTCTTTGTGCTTGTGTTCTTGTTCTGTTCGTGTGTCTCTGCTCTCCTTGTTGCGTTCGATTCCTTGTCGATTAACAAGACTACTTCTTGCCATAAATAAACAGGAATCCTAATCTTGGTAAATGAGTAAGCTAATTCTAACCTCAATCTAGGAAACGAAATAAAGTGCGAAACACAATCTAGAAAACAAATCTAGCGTCCTAATATATTTTGAGCCCAAGAAAGGCAAATAACTACAACAGGGAAATAAAGAAAAATTGCCAAGAATAAAATTCTCAACACAACACACACACACACACACACACACACACACACACACATATATATATATATATATATATATATATATATATATATATATATATAAACAAATTCCACAAAACACAGTATACCGTGTTATAGCAGCAGATCATTTGCTTCACACAAAGAGTGAATGCCAAGAGAGCATGCTCATGGGTTTGGACATCCTTAGAGATACCAGCCTGTAAAGTACAACACACCAGTTGTTGAGTCAATGATAAGTACAACACAGTCAGCCTATGAAGTAGCAGTGATCATATTCTTGATAAAGTCGTGATGTCCAGGAGCATTAATGACTGTGCAGTAGTAATTGGTGATTTAAAACTTCCATAGGGCAATGGAAATACCACGCTCACGCTAGACTTTAAGTTTGTCGAGAATCTAGGCATACTTGAATGACCTCTTGTTAATCTCGGCAACCTCCTTCCCAAACCTCTTAATCTCACTTTTGTCGATACCTCCAAGCTTGTATATGAGATGACCGGTGGTGGTTGACTTTCCAGAGTCGACATAACCAATGACCACAATAATGATATGAAACTTTTTCTTACCCATGACTAAAAGATCTTAGAATCAACATACCTTATTTAACCAACATAAAATACTCTAAATGAGAAGAGATAAATATAAATGAGAACAAAATCAAACTCAAATCTTCATAAAAATAGTAATTTAATATTATTGTTAATAATAATTACATATTTGAAAAAAAATCAACAAAAGAAAAACCTATAAATCATAACAAACTCTAGGACTTGCTTTTTAGATTTTAATTGACAAAACCAAAATCACTTAAATTAACATCATCAACATAACCACTTTTGAATTAAGCAATATTTTACTTTGACAAACTAGTAGAGAAAATATTCCATACCGACACCGAATAGAAAATTAAAAAAAATCCCAAAAAAAAAAATGTGTTATTTCAATGCTTTGGAAGTGGATGATCATTCAAAAATGCCTAAACCAATCAAATCTTTGGAAAGAACGTAGACTGAGTCCTTATACCTAAAAACTTCAAGAAATATTTATGATTTTCTATACAAGTCCTTTTTTTAATTAACAAGATTATTTAAGAGTGTGATTAAATTGACAATCACTTAATTACTATTTATCAGAATAATTATCTAGTCAAATTACAAAAGCTCCGATTATGTTTCAAAACTATAAACTCCCCTCGATATTTGTTTGTATTTATCAAACCGCCTCTTCAATTTGTTTTCTAATTTTGCCAACCTTAGGGGTAGTTTTTTTAAAAAACCATTATTTACAAGATGCAACAAGTTATCACATACACCTTGATTTAATAGTTCAAAATGTATCCAACATCTTTGGTAAGCCAAAGATAAACACAGAGTTCAAGCCTTACAATCGAGATGGATTTAAACTATATGTACCGGCGAAATGGAACCCAAGCAACGAAGTTGAGTTCCAGATTCAGGTCCATGAAACTTACAAATAAGACTAACTAAATCTTGAAGAAAATATCGAAGACATTAAAGAGAGTAGGCCAATAAAAAGCATAAGTTTAAATAAAATAATATTAAGGCTTGAAAGTTAGAAATTAAAAATGCAAAGATAGTAAAAACATGAACTCAGAAATTAAGCACAAACAAACTAAAACAAAGCATGAAAGGAAAAGAGCACTTAAACTACAAAATAAAGTCAAAGTACTACAACAATTCTTGAAACTACTCTAACAAGAATCTAATCTACAATGTCTATCATGTACAAGAAAATGACTAGTTTGGCTAAATCCATTTGCCTTTCATTACCAGCTTTCTAAACTATGCTAAAGGAGTAAAAAATCTTGAAACAAGAGCAAGAGCTCAATAATAGAGGAAAAGGGGAGTTTCACCGAAAATACATGAAAAAACCCAAACATCCAAAATAAAAATTACACAAGAGCATCAATAGTTTCAAACATCCATGAATTACACAAGACAAATGCACTAATACATAAATTGAAGGTTACCTAAGTAGTAATGTTCTTTGAAAGTCTCCAAATCCAATAAAGTTACAAGTTCACTACAATACAAATGAGCTTCTCCACACAAATTAACTACTAAACTTCTAGGCTAAAGTATAAGATTAAAGAAACAAGAAAGGGTTTTAAAGGTTAATGATTGAAGAGAATGAGAGGATAAGGCTTGGTGAATAGGTGTCCAAGTCATAATGGTAGCCCAAAAGTCTTCTTTGAAGCTGAAAAGTGTGGGATTATATAATGGTGAATCGTGGGGTCAAAATGGTAACTTTGCCAAAAGATGGCCTTCCGTCCATCGACCGTCGATGGATGGTGTCTCTGATATCAGTTGTTGTCGATCAATGATGGCCCAAGATGGTGATAAAATAGGCATGCGTCGATTGGCTATCGATCAACGGTGGCGTACAATCCTCGGCAGGTCGACGCATGCGGTCGATGCGGGTGGAAAAGGCACGTCGATTAGCCATTGATCGATGGTTGTGCTTTGTGGGTCTGGGTCATGTTTTTTTTTTCAAATTGAGCTGGTTGTGATTGTCGAAAATGCGCTTGAGCCCATTCGACTGTCCTGATATCAAGAAAACTCAAACTAATATAAATATCTACAAAAATAAAAGAAAAATACGAAAAATACTAAAAAGTCGTCAAAAGCTACGAAAATGCCAAAAAAAAAAAGCGAGTTGAAACACGACTCAAACCCAACCAAAGCACGCAAATCAATATATAAAAATAAAAAAAAAACATACAAATATATATACAAATCACCTATTATGTCTCACCCCTTATATAATGTAAGTTGAATATTTTGTCATCAAGGCCACGCCGTTGATGAGATCTTGTTGTAACCTAATTCTTTGAGATATATATGATTTGGAACTGTACGTTGATCTTAGTTATGTTAAATTTGAAATGGTATGCGTACTGAGTTAATAATATTATGTAAAACTAATTGTTAACTTGTACATGAGTTGTGGCTACTTGGGCTGATATTTTGTGTAAGGAGTTTTAAGAATAAGTGTGCCTCGTGTTATCCTTTCTGCGATTATGGTTATTTAACAAATGATATATCAGTCAAGCTTGCTCGTGTTTCCAACAAGAATCTTTTCTCGCTTCAGTTATCGTGTGAGAGCAACTTTATTGGGGGGTTTGGTTGGGGAGGGGATGGTTAAATGGGGAGGGGTTAGGGGAGGGAGGGGATAAGGGGTGGAGGGGAAGAAAAAAAGGAAAGAAAAAAAAATGAGGGAGAGAGGAGGGTGGGGCGGCAGCTGGCCGCCCGGACCAATGGCATGAGCGCGTACTCTGCACGCGCCTGGCGGAGAGTGGGGCGTTGGGCCCCACCTCTGGCAGAACCCTTTTACCTTTTTTTTTTCCTTCCTTTTTCTTCCGTCAAATTATATATATATATATATATATATATATATATATATATATATATATATATATATATATATATATAAAAGAAATTTATTGCAAAATAAATAAGTTTTCACACATAAAAAAATTAAAATTTATTATTAATTAAAATTTTAAAGTACTCACATGAATATTAATTATAAGTGAAAAATATTTAAGAATAGATATATAAATAAATAGAATATCACATCTTATCTCAAAAAATAAAAATAAAAAATTAATAAAATAAGTTTTCACACCTAAAAAAAATTAATATTATATTATTAATTAAAATTTTAAAATAAATATTAATTATAAATGAATATTATAAATTTATATAGTATATATATATATATATATATATATATATTATAATTTTTATATTATAA
>BMAC01000774.1:468840-478840 GCA_014905375.1 Phtheirospermum japonicum
AGCGAGAAGACCGTCAGCTACCTGTCAGCAAGCTGTCAGTATTTTACTTCGACGACGGGTATGCTGACGGGTACCCGACAGTCAGCATAAATAAAATTTTTAAAAAAATAGCTGAGGGGGTTTTGACTGCCAGCATAATTTTAAAATATATATATATATATATATATATATATATATATATATATATATATATATATATATATATATATAATGTGTGTGTGTGTGTGTGTGTGTGTGTATATGCTAACGGTTATAGAGCCCATCAGCATTTCTGTTATAAAACAAATCAGATCTGCTGAACACAGATACAAAACACGAGAAGAAAAAAAAAAGTGAGAGAAAAGAAGAATCGCTTCCCCATCACCCGCCCGCCATTACCGTCCCCCGTCCAGACGAGCCGCCCGCCATCGCCCGTCAAGTCGCCGCGACTGTCAAGGTAAGTTTCTTTTTTTAATTTAAAATAATTTTTATATATTTTATGAATTTTATTGTATATTTTTTATTTAATTACAATTGATGATTTAATTAGGATTGAATTTTGGGATTATATATTTAGGGTTGATTTTATGGATTATTGTGAAATTAGGGTTGGATTTTAGGGATAATTATATAATTAGAATTTAATTAGGGATAATTATATAATTAGGGTATAATTTGTGATAATTATATAATTAGAATCAATGTTTAATTTAGGGATAATTATATAATTAGGATTCAATTTACGAATATTTATATAATTAGATTTTAATTTAGGGATAATTATATAAATAGGGTTTGGTTTTAGGGATAATTATATAATTAGGATTCGTTAGTTCAATTAGGGTTCGATTATTCGCTTATCTCTTAAAGTGTATGCGATGGTGGTTTTTAAATGTCGTGGTGATCGGTTGTGTTAATTTAATGTATGTTATGGTTTAATTGTGTTTGATTGATATTATGATTGGTATGGGAAGACGTCGGTGATGACGTGGTGTACGGCGCCGGCCGGGAGGTTTCCTCCCTCCAATAATAGTTTTCAAAATCATTTTTAAAAATGATGGTGGTTTTAAAAATTTTTAAAAAGTGCGTGGTGGGAGTTTTTAAATGCCGTGGTGATCGGCAAGTGAATATTTTGTTGAATTTATATTTTATGTATGATCTGTGATTAATGTATATGATCTAAGATAAATTTATATGATCTGCTTGTTGCAAGTTACACCAAATCATAACAAAAAACTGGCAGTTTATATTAGTATAAAATCTTTATACACTGAAACTCTTACCTTACACCCGTTTGAAGTTTAGTATCAAATAGAGAGTTTGATACTAAATTTCGAATTGTCCACTGATTTGGGCAGTTTGAGAATGTGATTGTAATGTAATTATCTTACATCATATGTATTTTGTCGAATTTTAAATTTCGGTTTCCATCTCTCATTTGTTCTCGGGTGCACTGCAATATATGTATACTTAGAGAACTGAGGGGAGGTGTTGCTGAAATTTTCAAGTTCTCAAAATACATAGTAAGATAATTACATTACTGAGAATCACCTCTACAATTCGATCATCCATATTATTAATCACAATTAAGATATTATAGGATGAGTTCTGATCGTAGTTGGATGTACAAATGGAGGGAAGGCGGTTATCTGTCGAACACGTTCGTGGAAGAGGTTGAGCATTTCATACAATTTGCACTCACCCATGGAGCAATGAGGGACAGGGAAAAACTGAAGTGTCCTTGTAGTGCTACTAAATGTAGGAAAAAACTACGGGGATGATGAGTATGATTACTATGGTCGTCTCGTAGAAATTGTTAGACTCGACCATATTAGCTTGCCTTACAAGAGCACACTCATGTTTAATTGTGAGTGGTTTGATCCAACACCTGCAGCCACAAAAGTTCATTCTCAGTATAATCTTGTCGATGTCAATTATAAGCGTAGATTCAATCGCTATGAGCCGTTTGTATTTGCTGCCCAAGCTGTTCAAGTTTATTATTGCCCGTATCCAAGTTTGAAACAAAATAAGTTGGATTGGTTGGCAACATGCAAAAATAAGGCGAGATCGATAATATATTTTATCGAGCCTATGATGCATAATCAATACTTTCAAGAGGAGCATATAGAAATGCATAATTCAATATAATTGGAGGATGGAGATTTCCAATTACACGTCGAACTTATTATCAGTGAGTCGGCTGAACTTGTCGATGAGGCAGAGGAGAAGATGAGTTCCTAACCGATGATGAAGATACGGACGACGATGAATTTGATGATAATGTAAATAATGAAAGTTTCTGTTTAGGTTGATTATAAAACTAATATATGCATATATTTAAAACTTGATTCGATTGATAGAATTGGTTAAATTTTCCCAGTTCAGTTGTGCTTAAATTTTAATTTTTTTTAGATAAGTGGTAGAGGTCGTGGGCGTTCTTCTCTAGGCCGATCTTCGGGCCGTGCTTCTCTTGATTCATCATCCTCGTAATATGATGGACTTATCGCTCGGGACCCCGCCAATCGTTCCAGCCACCCCGTCCGATGCCAGTACATTGAGAGGACTCATGCCACCATGTCCTGTTATGATCGAGATCTTTGTCGTCCCCCGAGGTAAGTAACTTTAATTTTATAAGTAATTAATTCTTTATTTCAATATATTGCCCTAATAAACTCTATATTTTACCAAGTACTCTAATGCTCCTGCTGCACCTGCCCCTGATGATAATGATGATGATGATGATGCGGTTTAGTTGATTTAGAAACGAACAGTATTTATATTTGGTACTTTGTTGATATTTTATACACTATACGATAAAATTATTAATTAATTATATTTTATTTTTAATTTTATATTCTTTTTGGGAAATACAAATTAGTTTTCATTTTGAATTATTAATAATCTATTCTCATGTCAGAGGAAGGACACAACTGCCGCGTCGCAGACAACCGACTGCCCACCATGAGCCAAGCCCTTCACCATGAAAACTAGACTGAGCTCAGATCTAAAACTTACAAGAAAGAAAGGAAGGAAAAAAGAATGAGTTTTTTTATTTGGGCGATTCTTTTGTTAATACAAGTTCAGACTCTATCCTTTTCTGATTTGGAGATTTTTATGTTGGTAAGTACTTCGTAAAAGAGAAAAGAGAAAATGAAAAGGAAAAAGTAGAAAAAAAGGAAAATAAAAATGCTAAAATAGGCATTTTCAGTAATCTTTGTACCATTTAGTGTTTTTAAATAAATAAAAAAATTGATACGAATTGCATAATCATATCATGTCATCGAAATAGAACGATGATGTAAATAGACCAACTTTATGAATATGTTTTGACAATGAACAATGTGGTTGAAGTTTTTTGAAAAATGAAAAAGATAATACATTAAAATAATATTTTTCCCTTGAAAATACATGAGTAGAGTAGAGTAGGCAAATACTAAAATTTATAGGATTAAATGTGGAATTGTCGTGTTACTTTTGAAAAGTGTGTAGGTATAATTGACTAGAGAGAATAACCGAATAATGTATATATTTTCTAAAAAAATTATAGAATGAAATGAAAATGAGAGACACTGCCCAAAATTTCTTTCCTTTGATTTATTTTTAAATTTGGTCTTTTTAATGGGTTGGTGAACTAGCTAAATTTGTTTTTCTTTTATAAATACATCACTGCCTCCCAGCTTTGTCCTTACTCTCTCTCTCTCTCTGACAGAATCAACGTCAGCAGCCAGCAACGCCATCATGCCGTCGGTTCCCGGAAAGTCCGTCTGCGTCACTGGCGCCGGAGGCTTCATCGCTTCGTGGCTGGTTAAATTCCTTCTTGAGAAGGGCTATACAGTGGTAGGCACCGTTAGAAATCCAGGTAAAAATTATATGTACTGTAATAAGTATCTTAATATTAATTATCTATATTTATATATATGTTAATTTGAGTTGCAGAGGATCCCAAAAACTCACATTTGAGAGAGCTTGAAGGAGCAGATGAGAGGCTGATTTTGTACAAGGCTGATCTTACCGATTACGAAAGCTTACGCGAAGCCATTAATGGCTGCGACGGGGTTTTCCACACTGCGTCGCCTCTTACTGATGATCCAGTAAGTTTGGTTTGTTTGTTTGTTTGTTTTTTTGTTTCAAGTGTCACGTAGACAAAAAAAAAAAAGCTTAACTAGGCTGGGCTTCAGCCCGCCAAAGAAAAAACTCAGATTTTATTATTAAAAATTGTATCACACCTATCTTAATACGTTTAACTGATTTATTTCTCATAAAAGTGTCAATTTGAACCGTAGAATGTCACTCGTATATATTATATTATAAAATAATATATATATATATATATATATATATATATAATTAATATATAATAATTTAAGATGTAAATTACAAGATGATACATTTAAAGCTAAGAATGATAATTTTTAAAAATGAATTGATAATTTTAATTTAAAATAAAAATATATATTTTCAAGCCACAAGTGATACTTGTCAAACAAGTGATAAATTTTTTGAATCAGAAATGACAGTAATAAATGAAAATGTGATTTTATTATCTTTTCGTCATGACAATAATGATTCGAGTAACTCGGGTGACGTTTACAAAGAAAACCTACTCTTTTATTAATACTATAGGATTTTTTTTTTCTTTTGTTGCAAAAATTTGTAGTAAATACTTTAAAGTACAATTGAGAAAGTAAATAATTAAGGGGAAATGATATATTTATTCTAAATTTGGTATTTATTTTTTTCCTCCGTTTCATTATTCAATATGATCGTGGTATTACATTCAGGGGCGTAGCTAGGGGGTGCCCTAGTTCAGGGCATAGCCCAATATTTTTGGGAGTACTATTTTTCAAAGGACAAATAAATTTAAAAATAAAATTTAGATGTATTTTAGTAGAAAAAATAAAATTGGGATAGAGAAAAATATAGTTTTCAATCCGAGCTAGGATATTTGGCCAAGCTGGCTACGCCATTACCTTTGCTTCATTTAAATAAAAATCTCGTTTCTACTATATTAATAAGTATATGATTTGAATTATTGTGCAATAATAGAATAATAAATTATTGAAAAATGAGATTTAAAAAAGGAGTACATGAGTTTATCAACATGCATGTTTTTATTATTGCACATCAGTAAGAGTGATGATGAAAAATACATAATATTCATACATAAAGTATACAAAGAACATTAAAAAACAATAAATAGCAATAATAATAATAATAATAATAATAATAATAATAATAATAATAATAATAATAAGCAATTTTCACACGAGGCCCACAACATTGGAAAAACTGATCATTTTTTTATTTACAGTGAAAAAAATTATAATTGAACAGATATTGATTTTTGGTTGAAAATGAAAATATGTTTTTGAATAATCTTAATTTTTATGATTAGAAATGAAAAAAACTGTCTGAATTTTCATTTTTGAAATAATTTGCGTGACTGAAATATATTTAATTTTCAAATTTTCAGTAAAGATTTACCAAACAAACATATTTTCATTTATGGATAGTTGAAAATTGGCAAAGATGAGATTACATAACTTTTTAAACATGCAGTTAATTGAGCTTTTTCCACCATAAAAACCTCTACAAAGAACTTTTTGGTTACGTTTTGAATTCCCTAAAAATTAGGATACAATCTTTTCACTGAGAAAAAAATATTTGTTTTTCTTTTACTAAGTTTGGATCATTCTATTTCACAAAGTAGTTTAAGTGCCAAAGCACACCGTCATCCGAATTAGATGAATTTTGAATTTTCACCTTTTTTTAATGTATTCTCAACACTTGCCTTGTACATGTCTAATTTATTTATTAATTATTATAATTATTAAATCTTTATTTTCATGCTTAGATTCAATTCGTTAATAATTTATTTACATACTTATAAAAATTAAAAAGAAGTCACATTCTAAACTCGTGCCTAATCTCTACTTATGAATTATTATTACGTTATTTTGTATTTTAATATTTAGATTAAATTCTTTAATAATATTACTTACATACTTTGAAAACATAAACGGATGTCATACTCTCAACTCGTGTCGCATTGTATCGATGTCTAATCAATATTTAATAATAACGGGGAAACCCGCATAAAATTGAGTTTGAAAAAATGTAAAATATACAACACGCGCATGTTACATAATATGTGATATAAAATATTAAATTTATAAGACACTGATAATTCTATTGAAAAAATATCGTGCATCTAACTTGTAGTATATGTAATATTATTTTAATTTTTTTTTTCTGCGTAAGATACTAATTTGTTTGTGCAAATATATAATATATATGTATCAATGCATTATATTTTAATTAGATAAAAAGATTTAGAATATAAATGTAAAATATACAACACCCGCGTGTTATATGTGATATAAAATATTAAATTTATAAGACACTGATAATTCTATTGAAAGAATGTCGTGCATCTAACTTGTAGTATATGTAATATTTTTTTAATTTTTTTTCTGCGTAAGATACTAATTTGTTCGTGCAGATATATAATATATATGTATAAATGCATTATATTTGAATTAGATAAAAAGATTTACAATATATTTAATATTTATTTTTCTAGGTATAATAATTTATTATTAGTATTATGTTATCTTTTTTGTTTCACTTTGTTTTTATTTTTTGTTTGGTGGAACAATATTTTTTCATATATATTTTTAATATTATTTTCAATTTATTATATTTGGATTAGATAAAAAAAACTTTAAGTTTATATTTTTATATTTATTTCCCTTTTGTAATAGCTTTATATAACTCATATTTTTCTTATATAAATATTTGGAGTTATAATAAAATTATTTCAACTTTTATTTTAAATAAAAACTAATTCAACTTATATATGTTTTTTCTAATTAGATATAAATTTTTTATATTTTTATATTAGAAGAATAAAAGTAAGATATTGAATTGGACAAAATATGTTAAAGAAAGTATTATAGTAGGTAAGATGTAATAAAAGAAAATTATTGGATTAGGTAAAATATAATATTAGAAAAGTATTAAAGTAGGTAACTATACAAAGGAAAAATACTAAATTAGGTTAATATTAGGCTCGGATGACACCGAAGCACCAAAAAAATTTCCAAAGCTAACGAAGTATGGGTAGCAGACACATAAGATAGGAGAATTTTGCATTAATATATAGTGTAGATACCCAGCTGTAAGTCTCTGCCTGATTGCCGGTTATGCATGGGGTTACAACTTCAGTTTGGAACTGTCGATAAAAAATTTATTCTTAACATTGATTTAATATCTTATTTCTTATATATTTGTTTGAAAATTTAATTGGGATGAAACTCTCCATTCAAAACTGGTTTCATTAAAAGTATTATCAATTAATGACTACAAAACAAACATTCGACACACCATTCAAAACCATGATTGGAGGACAAAGTCATCCTAGTTGGCACCGTGAACCCTACCACTATTATTAGAGAACAAAGCCATCCTGTCCGGTACAATAATCATCGTCATTAACTACCAACGCCATAACAACTCATAACTTCACGAAACAACACCAAAAAATTTCGATACACTAGGAATATCACAACACATCAAACAATTACGAGTTTATTTTGCCTTAACTACTTAATTTCACTGATTAACCCTTGATAACCCTAATTTAAAATGCAATCCTAATAACATAGTTAATTTCAGAAGTACATCCTAGTTACACGATTAAACTAAATAAACTCTAAATCCAAGATTGAACCATAAAATCTCTAATTAGCCTTAGATAAACCATAATTTGAATAGTAAGCCAGATTAATTCCAATAATACATCCCAATTGCATGATTAAACTTTTAGTAAATTGAAAATTGGACCCTAATTTCACTAATTAAGCACTAAATAGACCCTTATTTGAACATAAAGACCTGGTTATATAATTAATGCCCAAAATAAGTATGAATTGTAAATTCTAAACCCTTAATTCAGAAATGAACCCTATATCTAGAATTACTCCCAATTCCATCTCAAACCTCAAATTAATCCCAAATCATACTCCAATCTCAAACTTTCAACACGAACAAGTCGCAATCATTCACAATGACTAAGACAACATAATTCAAATTAAATTAACGAACCAAATTATAAATTAGGTTAAAATTGAGCATAAACTCATAATAGTTCTTGAAATTATTAGATTAAGATCGAACATAAATAAAATAAATAAATAAGAACTAACCATGAAACTGGAGCTTTGGTAAGAAACAAACTTGGCAGAGGAAGGTGAAATGACTGGCAAATCCAGTGGTGGAGGAATGGGCATTGAAGGTGGGGGCGGCAGCGGTTGGTGGCGGAGGCAGTCGGGGGTGGAGGCGATGAATTTTCTCTTCTTTATTTCTCATTCTCTTTGTTGTTAGTGTTCGCTGTTGGTAACAATCAAGGAGTGTCCCAATTTTTTGTCCCATATTAGGGCTTCACCAACAGACAAGTTCTTCGGCATTCATTCGATGACTTAGTAAAAGTGAAATACCGCGTTTCACTTACGTTAAAGTACCGAGAGACTATATATTCCCTTGGTATTTTACCGAGGGACAAGAATATCCTATAGTAATTACCGAGGGAACTTAATTTTGCTAGTAATCAAATAAAATAAAATTGTTGTCATTTCTTCATACACGAAATATATGTTTCGTTAAGCCTAAGACGATATTTTTGGAATCCTCAATGTACCGACAGACTTACTGTCCATCGGTAATTACCTAGGGAATATAACTCTGTCGATAAAACTGATGAGTTTCTTATTACTGACGTCAAGTAACCTCGTTAATACTTCCATTGGTAGTTCCTCAGTATATTCGTAGGCAATAATGGCGCTAAAGATAGTGCTCCTTTATCGATGGAACTTTTAACGAAAGATTTATCGAGGGAAGTGTTTCTCGGTAAATCCGACGACAAACTTCCTCGTGGCAAATCCGTCAGAGTTCATCGGTAATTTCATTGATAATTACTGAGGGAACCGTTCCCTTTATAGTTTTTGTGTACTGTCCAATTTTTTTGTAGTGTGAGATTATTGTATTCGAGTTTCGAAAATCCTGGATCAATACGGGCAAAAACATCTCTGAACAAGAAATTTCTATTAAATGGTATTAATTAAAATTACACTGATTTGGCGAGTTATATATACTTTGAATATCAAAATGCATTTGGTGCCTTCTCAAATTTCTTGATTCAATTAGGATATAATAATAAGAAAGTTGTTCCAAGTATTTATAATGTGAAGTGTCTTTTTAATATTTCCAATTTATATTTCACTTGCCCTTATAATTAACATTTCGAAATTTTGTTATTTACTTCGTTCCGAATATATAGTCCACTATTTCATTTTGCAATGTTCCGAATATGTAATTCATTTTCTATGGTTGGCTGCCTATTTATGTGGTTTTTGATCTTATTATTAATTTGTAAGCAATAATAAATAAAGGAACAAATGATGGAGCCATCTGTCACTGGGACCAAAAATGTGATACGTGTGGCGGCGGAGGCGGGGGTACGCCGTGTGGTGTTCACCTCCTCGATTGGTGCAGTATGGATGGATCCAAACAGAGAAGCTGATAAAGTGGTGGATGAAACGTGTTGGAGTGATCTTGAGTTTTGCAAAAATACTAAGGTTTGTAATTTTGTGTAAATAAACTTATGATTTAATGCTGTAAATATTACTCCCAAACTCCGGCCAAAAAAGGTTGGATTTGTTGTTATTTCATGTGTCCCATATTTAAGGGCATTCAATCACACTATATCACTTACTTATATTAATATTTATGAAAATTTGAGTAAACAATTAATAAATAACTAATTATTCATACAATAATACTACGTGGAGTGAATTGCTCCGGAGCAACAAAGATAAAAAGGTAAGTTTAAATATTTTTTATAGTTATATTATTTTGTTAATTTTGTATTTACCTTTTTATCCTTTTTGATTATAATGGAAAGAATTAAATTTGGATCAAACAACTGATAAGGAAATATATTAAATTTGTCATTCTTAGTTTC
>BMAC01000774.1:481155-547221 GCA_014905375.1 Phtheirospermum japonicum
AAAGAAAATTTACTTATAAGATAATTTTAATTACAAAAAAAAACTTAATTATTTATTAATAATATAAATACATTGTATTTAGAATAAAACTTAAAATATATAATTAAATGACGAGTTACTTCAATAATCTAAGTGTGCAACAAAATATTATTAAAGAATTCAATTTAAATATAAAAATATAAATTTATGTAATAATAATTAATAAATGTTAATTAGACACTAGTATGGGTTGAGAATACAACATCTTTTGAATTTTTCTAAATATGTAACTAAGACTTACTATAGAATTTAATTTAATTATGAATTTTTTTAATAATAATTACTTAATTAAAATTAGATACGGGTTGAGCATGTAATAAGTTTTGAATTTATTTACGTATGTAACTATGAAATTATTAACGAACTTATTCTAAATATTAAAATACATATTATTTAACAATAAAAAATAATAGTTCTAACTAGCCATATATATATATATAACATATTAATTATTAAACATATTTTTTTTTCATATGGTTATATAAAAAAATATAATATAAGTAAGTTAAAGATTTTTTTTATTTAATAATAAAGTCTCCCACTTTAAATAATCTATTTAAATTATTAATTACATATTTAATTCATGTCAAAGTTTACCATACATATCATATGTTATTTTAAGAAAATATATAATTAGATATGAATATAAATGTTAGATTCTATTACTATATTTAGTTTATATATTATAATAAGGTTAAAATTGTAATTGAATATTATTTACCTTATAAAATATTTGTTGCTCCGGAGCGAATTGCTCCATATAGCATCACTCTTATTCATAAGGGCATAGACGAAAAGATGATATTTTAAATATATAACGAGTATTTGCTAATGTATGTGAAATAATCATAAGTGTACTTTTTTGGGATAGAATGAGTACTATATTGATAAAATAAGTGACCGCCTGTGATCGATTTATTTTCTTCTTTAAAATTGATAAATTTTAACTATAAAGTGTCATTTTTGTAAAAAATATCACTCGTATATACTATAAAATTATATGAACATATGGAAATGACTACGGTAACGTGAATGCACCATGTCTCCATTGATACCATTACTCATAACCAACTTTTGATATAATGGTTATGGTTAATTGAAAAATGGTGCGTTCACGGCAGCGTACACACACATTCTCTCTCTCTCTCTCTCTCTCTCTCACACACACACACACACATATAATTAATTTATAAATTTTAAGATGCAAATTGTAAAGTGATACATTTATCATTAAAAGTGATAATTCTCAAAAATAAATTAATGATTTTTATTTAATATTAAAATTATATTATTAAAATCATAAGAGTTACTTGTAAAAAAGTGATAACTTTTTATGAAATATATAAAGTAACACTTTTAACTCCAAAAGTGATAATATTAAAGGAAAACATAATAATATTATTTAACTTGCTTAAATACTTAATTAATATATATAATAATATTTTATTATAAAAAAATAATACTCTTATAGATAAAAGTAACAATATTAAAAATTTTTTTTAAAAAAATCACACTAATAATAATTGATGCACGATCAAGAAATAGAAAACCTACTCTACAATATTTTACTTGCAATATATTACCACATCATCCAAGTGTCCCAAACTCTAATATTTTTAAAATATAATTTCTTTTGTTATTAGTATAAACATAAATATATAAAATGACCCCGACCCCCACCCCACTTTATTATTTGATGGGTATGTGTCACATTGAAATTAGGGGTTGTTCTCGTAGTTTGTGTATAAAATATAAAAAGCGAAAAGATAAATATATAAAATAAAAGTGATGATTATGAAATTATGATTTCTTTTCATTAAATATTTCTTATATATTATTCATATGACATGTAAAATAGTATTAATTAAGGGAAAATTTTATTTTTGGTACATTATGTTGGACATTCTCCATAAAAGGTAAGTGATGTTGGCCGGTATTTACGTCTATTAAGTTGACAAATTCATCAAATATGGTACAAAAAATCCCAATCGGGCTTTGATGCTTACGTGGCATGATTATTTATTTATTTTTTTTTATCATTTTTCATTTAATTTTAAATATTAAATGGAGGCGAAAAGTCATTTTTGCCCTTCCTTCCCATTTAGTTTGTTTTTTTCCTTTCTTTCTTTCTAAAAGTATTTTTATTTTTATTTTTTTTATGTAAAACTAAAAATATTTTTAATACAAGTATTATAGAAACATATATAAAAATATATATAATATATTATGTACAACTTACTTAAATGTAAAATCAAAAAATAAAAAAGAAACACATCTTTTGACTTTCATTAAACCTCCGGTGTTAATGTTCATTAAATCACAAATTCACAATAAAAAGTGCTCCTCCGTATGTATTCACTTAAAACTTTTAAAGACATTTTAAAATTTCTAATATTCAAATGTATTTAATTAAAAATTTGAGAGGTAATATGTAAAAAATTGCATTCATTGTAGTGCAAAATTTTTTTTCCCTAAAACTTACTTACAACTAACCATTGAGTAACTATTAGTAATTTTTATCTATTTTGCACTAATTGAGTTTTATATAATTGGCAACTCAAAATTATATATATATAATGACTACTTTTAAAAAATATTATTTTAATTATTTAGTAATCTTACAATAAATCTTATATTAATAATAGAAAAAAAAATTAACAATGAATTGTGTCGATATTCTTAGTTCTAACACAATCAATCGTTAGCTATTAATTGTCCGCCGGCAGTCATTTTGCACTTTATCATTTGAAGAACCTCGGGTGTGAATTATTATTATTATTATTATTATTATTATTATTTATGGCCGTTATCTTGTCAAATGCATGATGTACTTTTTGTTAGTGAACTTTTTGATAAAATTCCATTAATTTTAGTATTAAATTCAAGAATTAGAACTGAGCACATCAAACGATATGAAATGCTATTGTAAAGGTGTGATTGTTATTATTTCAGAACTGGTATTGCTATGGCAAGACTGTGGCTGAACAAACGGCCTGGGAAACAGCTAAAAAGTTTGGGGCGGAGTTAGTGGTTATCAACCCAGTTTTGGTCCTCGGCCCATTACTTCAGCCCACCGTAAACGCCAGCACTCTTCACATACTCAAGTACTTGACAGGCTCAGCCAAAACTTATACCAACTCCATCCAAGCCTATGTCCATGTGAAGGATGTGGCTTTGGCCCACATACTCTTGTTCGAGGACCCAACAGCGTCGGGCCGGTACCTCTGTGCCGAGAGTGTGCTTCACCGCGGCGATGTGGTGCAAATTCTCGCCGACCTCTTTCCTCAGTATCCCATCCCTACCAAGTGAGTTTTGCATGATACACTATTATTTATTTAATTACTAATTAATTATATATAATCCTTATTTTACTATTTTTATACCAAACTCTTATTATTATGTTTCATTTTACGATTTCACAAAAGTTATCATACTTCTTCTTAAAAAAATCATCATTTTTTGAAAAAAGAAAGAATTAGATCAACTTTGCGTGACAAAAAAAAAAAAAAAAAGAAATTAAGATCATTAATAAGAAAACAAATTGCTTAATTAATCTAAGTATTTTCATATACTTATGTAAAATTAGTATTTAAAATATAAAAAATTGGAAAATTATGTATAAAACTCAAATTAATTAAAATATTAAAATATATATTAAAACACGACCTTGAATATTATTTTATAAATTTGATAAAATATTTAAAATATATAAAGAAATATTTAAAATAGTAATTGAATTTGTTTAAGAAATAAAAATTGTTTAAAACCAAAAATCCAATTTAAATCAAAAAACAAATCTAAGATTAAAAATACTTGGGTCAATGTTTATAAATATAAAAATATGTCTAAATAATTTAAATATGAATTAAACTTTTGAAGGTTTTGTAAATTTAATTAACTGGATATGAAACAACTGATTTCGTTTTTCTTTTTGCAAATTAACTTGCGAGAAAACTATTACATTCTAAAATATTCTTAAATCTTCAAATGATTTTCAATTTTTTTAAAAACTAAATTTAATATTTTTAGTCAAATGATCATATAACGTTAAGATCAATTTTTTTTTCCATATTTAAAATAAATTCAGACTGTTTAAAATATTTTCGTTTTTTTTTCGTTTTATTATTAAAATACATTTTTATATATTTAAAATAAATTATTATTTCATAAAAAACAGATTTTTTTTTTCATTTTATATTTTAAATACATTTTTAATATATTCAATATAATTTAAAATTCTATAATTTCATTCCACAATTTTCTAATTTTATATTTAAGATTCTTTTAACATATTTAAAATAATTCTGATTTTATAAAATATTTTTCCAGATTACTTAATATTATATTTGAAATATTATTTTACATCTTTTAAACAGTTTAAGTTTTATGGAATAATTTGTAATTTAATAATTTCCTGATTTTTAAAAAAAATTGTTTTTTTTGAATAGATTTGCAGTTTTTTGCTAAATATCTTTTCTTACATATTTTAAGTAATTTTATAAAAAAACTTTCAGGTTTGGTTTTCATTTTATATTTTAATACATTTATTTAAAAAATATTTAAATTAACTTCAAATTTTATCAATAGTTTCCATTTTTTAATATTATATTTCAAATACTTTTGATACATTTCATAAACATAATTTGATTTTTAAGGCAATTTCTATTGTTTAGCAAAAGAAATTAAATTTTTGTTTCGTTTTTTGTCATGCATCGGACCTTACAAAGTCAAGTTTGGTTAAATTCATCAATCATGGCCGGATATCGATAAGAATCGGCGTGTTTTTCTATTCCGGCGAGATTGGGTTAAATTACGTATTTTATTTGAAAAGAATTAAAAAAAAGATCTTGCATTTTTTGTCATATTATTATTAGTTTTTTCTTTTAAAAATCTCTTTAATTCTCACTTAAATAGGTAACAGATTTGGTCGTTTTTTTAATTTTTTTTTAAAAACAATGTTTCATCCGGACATTGATATCAAATTAATTTGTTTTTTTGCTCAATATGCAGGTGCTCGGATGAAAAGAGTCCAAGAATAAAACCTTATAAATTCTCAAACCAAAAGCTTAAGGATTTGGGCTTAGAGTTCACACCAGTAAAGCAGTGTGTGTATGATACAGTAAAAAGCCTTCAAGAGAAAGGCCATATTCAAATCCAAATACAGAATGAGGAGCCCACTCTTATTCATTCTTAGCCTTTTTTCTCTATTGGGCTGCTCAAGAATAAAACCCATAAAATACAAGGGGCAATTAATCATAAGGTTCTGTATTTTAAATATGTACTTCAAAAGTGCTGATGATGAATGCTTACCGACATTCTAATAATAATTTCAAGTTTATTTAAAAAAGGACATTCTCAATGGGTGTTTGGGCCAGTTTATCGTGCTCATTTACAATTCATTATTGTAAAGATTGTGATTATAACTCGTAAAATTGCACGATTTTACGAACTTTGTCGAAGCGGAATTGCTCCCGTGCGGCCCTAGTTTCGAACAATCTCGAGCTAGGCAGCCTCTCTCGCAGTTGATTGGTGTTGTATGTGCACTTGAATTAAGGACTATGCAAGGGATATAATACTCGTAAAAGAAATTGGAAGGAAAATGTTTGGAAATGTGAGGGTTTCAACTCTTCAACTATTATAAATCAAGTTAAAAGAAAATATCTTTTAATTTCTTGGTGAGAATTACAAAGGGTCGAAGCCCTCTTTTTATAGTCCTTAGTCGACCGACACTATGCTAGGACTCCTAATTTTAGAATCTTCAAATTGCATGAGGAAACATGACATGCATAATTAAGAAAACAATCAACTAAGAAACTAACTACAAAGGAAACTCAAAACTAGGATTAATAATAAGTTAAGTCCCTAACTAAGGGATGTCCTGGACTGCACTAGGCTCCCCTAAATTGGGGGAAGATCGTTGGGCTTCTCTAGCATACCCATAGGTCGCACAACCTTTCTCAGCCCACAGATCCTGTCGGTGCGGCAAGCACGCGCCTAGGAGCATGCCACCTGCTTGGATGATGATGCGCGTTGTGTTCAATACTTGCGCCCATTGCTGTTAACACATCTTACTCATCTTGTCTGCACATCTTGCCGTGCCGGGTCTTGTCTGCCAACTTGCGACACTCCCCAGCCCGATCATCCCGCGCCTATGTTGAATCACGCGCTCTAGCTTCACATGACTTCCGCGCGCCCACCATCACCTATCGGCAGCCTTGGCCATCCTTGTACGAAGCCTCTCACCTCTCTGGGCGAGCCAATCATCCATGTCCTCTATGCTTTTAGCGGTCTCAATGATCCACCCGAGTAAATTACTCACTCTCTTATTGTATCGTCCCCTTTGCCAATGGTTTTGTCTGGCTTAACTCGTCACGCTTGGGAAGGAGATGCGGCTATTCCCGTCAGCTGTGATATTTCTACCCCACCAAAGTCGCAGCTACCCTCAACACGACACCAAGCTGAGATACCTCCCCCGTATATGATCCTATCATAATGCAGTTTTTATATGTATTCCCCAATATCGCCCGACACTCCTCGTTTTCCTGTAAAGCATTGAGGGGAGAAATTTCTATCACGGAACTACCTAAGGAGGTTCCCTCTTCTGATTGACTCTCACCTTGCGATGCAAGCTCTTATATGTCTATCCACATGGTCTCAACTCCATCGGTAGGAAGAAGGCAATTTCCCCTACCTCTTCTGCCTCAATCCCTACAAAGGCCTCTTTAAAGGCGGTAGTCGACCATTCCACCTCATCCATATCACTCGTACTGATGCGACCAAAAATATTGGTGCCTCAAGAATAGGGGGTACTGACCTTGAAACTGAGATCAGCGACCTGAATAACTTCAAATAACTACGTAGCGACCTGAATTGATCTCCAATGAACTCCTGGCGACCTATTAGATCCTGCAAAATAAAACCCAGACAAGACAGAGGATGGACCCGGCGTAGGCCCTCTGATGCCTAAGTTAGATTAGGGTTTAGAAAATAGGCGAGACCCTTTTATGTGAGAGAGATTTCAAAATATGCTTAAAACGTAGGATATCAAATCAACTTAGAGAGAGAAGAATGAGGCCTGAGTTCTCTTTATATAAATAAGAGAAGTATTCCCCAAGATAGGGTTCCTCTCTCCTACCATAATACCATAACCGACTTAGAATTAGGATTCCTCCTATATGCTAAGTTCCCATATATAAAAGAGTTCTTATTGAATTACCATAACACCCATAAATCGCTGGGCCGATTCATATTTATAGGCCTCTGGACCTATTCATAAATTCAGTTCGCTGGGACCCCATAAGATAGCTTACATTAGCTTGAGAAAGCCCAAAAATCACGAGGCTCAACCTTCACCACCGAGCTATCACTCAGTGCCGAGCTGGCATAATAATATCTATATCATAATAGGTCGTCACCTTGTATAAGAGCTCACCACTCTTATACCTTAGATCGCTACCTCATAAAACAACTCGCTCAATCCCTAGAAAGACTGCACCTTCCAAGGAACGAGGTCGCTTGACCTAAAAACTCTCATAAATATATACATGAATATTTGATATTGTATCAGTTAGTCCCCCACATTCTAGTTGGTTGAGGTAAGAAACCAAGTGGAATGTAATCATGTGTTTTCAAGAAGTCAAACGATCAAAGAAAACACGCCACCCTCAGCTATCACATCTCCCTCAAGATAATTAAATGCATCTTCATACTTTGTCGGACATGTGTTAATATCCCATTTCCTCGTAATATATTAATTCCTTGGGCCCAAAAAAAAAAAGGCCCACAACAACCCATCAGTTTTCCCGCTCTCCCAAAAACCCCTTTGTCTTTTCAACCTTTTCAGCCGCCTTGCACACAAAAACCTTTCATCTCCATCCATCATTACTTTTCACAAAGAATAATATCAAAAATTCTCCATTCGCATCTGTAGAAAAGCTTCAAGGTTCCACAAAAGTCCAGCAAAAACATCAAAGATCTGCGTCAAATTCACCATCAAATTTCATGAGTGAGTCCTCCCTAATATATTATCTCCATAATAATTATTCTATTCTCCTTATTACTTGTTAATCTGCCGAGTGTAATTTCATTTTGTTTCTGCCTTGTCAACTTGATGACGAACACAAAATTAAGTGAAGCTGTGTTCCAGTTTACACGATGAATCAGGGAAAGACATTACCCAAGCCGAAATAGAAGCCCAGACCCAAGCTTTAATGGAAAATAGGGATTTAATTAAAAACATTGTCGAGACCCTTTTTAATCACAACCATCCCCGAAGGTATTCCCCTTAGGGAACCTGACATGCCCTCATCTTCTGAATATTTCCTCGCTAGTTCAGTAGCAGTAGTACCCACAACGGCTCATGCTGACCTGTTCGAACTTCGACGAGCTACTAGAATGACTATGCAAAACTACTGAGTGCTTCCTAGCCGAAGTGAAGAGCTTATAGAAGCTATCAATCTTCCCCGGACTGTAGAATTAATTCGTCCTACTATTTTACAAACAGATCCAAACCATCCTCCTGCAAACCATATCGTTGTATTTGACTTACTTTTGACAGTAGGGTTTAGATTTCCACACCATTTGTTTTTAATTGAAATATCAAATAAGTATAGAGTTCCCCTTCTACAAATGACCCCTAATTCAATTAGGTTTTTAACTGGATACGTAATTCTCTGTGAATATTATAATGTACGACCTGACCCAGGTTTCTTTCATTTCTTCTTTCAAATAAAATACAAGAAAAAATCATTCTATCTCTCTTCACGCTCTAATCTACCCCGCTTCCTTATAAACCCTTCATCCAAGGTCCCTGATTGGAAAGCTAACTTCTTTTTCTCCCGTAACTCTGAGGCTTGGCCATTCCTCACCGAGCTTCAAAACTCAACCCCAAAACAAGACACACCGCCCTCCTCAACAAACCAACCTGATCTTTTTCAAAAATACTCTGACCTTCTTGAAAACTGGAGTAAAAAGCCATATGATGTGATGAGGCTTACAAACTCAGATGCTGTATTCAGGTTTGTAGGTCTTGACTCACTACCTACAAATTTGACCAGATCACAATTTGGTAGGTATCTGATTATTAAAAAATTTGCCTACCTTATATTCACAAAAAATAAAAGTAATGTACTCAATTTCCTCTGTAGATAATCTGATTGCTAGCTGCTTGTCCTCGAGTTCGGATGATGTCGCTGTCATCCAGCCCAAAACCAGCCCAGTAGTGACATCAGCATCATGACCTCCTACGGCCTTTAATATGGACAAAGAACTAGATCAGGCCATGGCATCAAAAGACAATCAAGAGGAGCCCGCCGATTTAGAGGACCAGATTCCTCTCTAAGAAATAAGGGCTAAGGGAAAGGAATCAAGAAAAGCAAAAGAATAGATGTCACATTGATTCCCGTAGCTCCTGCTCCTAAATGGCGACGTCTCTAGAAAACCTACTATGCCTCGGCCTCAAGCTCTCCAGACTTGGAGAAGAGTGTGGCTCGATGCAAGGACGCCAATCAGATCAAATTGCTTATTCACCAGCGCATAACAACCCAGGTAATATAACATCTTCAAACGACAATGTACCATGACATATTCAACCTATAACCTCCTTTAATTAATTCACATGTGACAGCTGGATTCCTTGGTGACCTCCATATCCAGCCAACTATTGGTAGTGACTCCTGAAGGCGAGCTGCAGAAGACATGCGACGAGCTATTGGCACAGGCTGAGAAACAAACGCAACAGCTTTCCATAACTCAAGGAGAACTGGATGAGGCATGCCTCCAGTTGAGCGCTCGAGACGAAGAGCTGAACATTTCAAAGAGTCAAGTGGAAACCATGAAGGATGAAGCAGCTCGTTTGAAGCATGAATTTGATCAATCAAAAGATCGACCTGAGAGAAGCAGGTTCATGAAATTGGTCGCATAGCTCATGAACAGGATGTTTTCGCAGGTCGAAAAGAGGGGATAATTGAAGGTCGGTGCATGTTCCTGCACAGTAAAGTGGGCAAAAAGTTCATCGATGCGTACAGGGAAGACTTGATGCGCGTTTACAAGAACACCTCCCCTTGTCTAGGCAAAATGGGAAGAGGAGGTCTCGAATGGGTCCACTATACCGCAAATCAATCAAGGATCAGCTCGCCGCCATTAATATCCAGTTTGACCCAGACGTGAAGACTATAGTAAAAAATCTTCCTCCTTTCTCTTTATTCAAAGGTGACAAAGACCAACCCTCAGATGCCAAGTGGTGGCTACCTTGTAAGGCCAATGCCATCCTAAGATTTAGGCTTGTCGCTGAACTGGAATCCCCCATCGAGGATCTGGTGCCCGACTGCAATCCATCTTAATTCATCTACCTCTCTTTGTAATCTGAATATTTGTCCTTGCCTGAGTTCAAACAGTGAATGCTCATAACTCAGTTTTATTTCGACTGCTTGTATTTTACTATGCATGCCTTACGTATTTTACTATGCATGCCTTACTCTAATTCATTGTGCAAAAACTGCCATAAGATAGCTATACCAAACCTCCGTACCATGCATATCTCAACTGCGAAACCTGTGCATCAAGAAGTAGATCGCCAACTCATAGCAAGAGTAAAATCATCATGACCTAAATAATATGTAAGCCAAGGAGGATCCTATTTAAAAGAAAAATTGTAAGTCAAGCATATCTCCCTTTTAATGCATCCCAGAACACCACATATAAATCAGATACGCTACTATTATACACCGAAAATATGTGCAACCTATAAAAACCAACAACTCTGCAAAAACCATTCGAGAAACCAAATAAGCGCAAACAAAACATACCCAAAACCAAATAAGCGCATTAAATCACACAAGTCCAGACACAACACACCAAAAATAACCAAAATTCTGAGAAGTAGCATGTAAATCAAACATGTTTCCTTCCAGGTATCCTAGGTTATGTAAATCAAACATACCCAAGGATATTCCCAAATATATAAATCAAACATACCCAGGAAATGAAATATGTAAATCAAACATACTTCAGACAAGACCTACCACCACATAAGACCAGAATTATGTATGCAAACATTAAACAAGATTGTGAAAGACATGTAAATCAAACATGTCTCCTCCTTAATTATCCCAAAATATGTAAATCAAACATACTAAGGGACATCTCAAAATATGTAAATCAAACATATTCAGAGATATGTCAGAACATATAAATCAAATATGTTCTTACACAAAACTGCCCATTGTCCTACCCAGGCATTCGACCACCGAACTGATAAAAGCATTAAAGTGTATACTCATATTCTCAATAAATCATGAAACACATTCAATGACATAAGGAATTATTTTATTCATCATCAATGGATATTAGCCCGCAGGGGGTAAAGTGCGACAAAACATGAGTTCACTGCCGACCTAAAAAGAGCATCGGTTCATAATATCAAATAAGTAAAGATACTAATACGAGTCTGTTATCCAAAGAGCTAGGCGTAGTACTTCTTCAAGTGGCAAAAATTCCAGCTTCTTGGCAAAGATTTTCCTTCTGCATCTTCGAGTATGTATGCTCCTCCTTGTAAGACTTTTATGACTTTGAATGGTCATATCCAGTTCGTATCCAACTTCTTTGTAGTGTAAATCGCCAACCTGGAAGTATCTCCGTCTCACCTTTTTATTAAAAGCTATTTGAATTCGTTGCTTGTATCTCCAAGAGTCCCCCTGCTTTTTTCAATCGTAGTTCAATTCCCTGCACAATAATACGACTAGTGACTTCGACCTAAACATTAGCTTGGGGATGTGCCACATAAGTAAATCGCTGCTTCATCCCCATTTGTTTGCACTAGTCTTGAATCATCTGCCCATTAAACTGGGTTCCGTTGTCTTAAACTAACACTCGCGGGACTCCATACCTGCAAAAAACACTATTAAAGATAAAATCCACTATGTCCTGCTCACCTATGCCCGTCACAGATTCGGCCTCCACCCATTTTGTAAAGTAGCCCACTACGACCACTAAGTGTTTTTTGCCGCCGGGCGCTGGCGGGAAAGGCCCTACTATATCAATACCCCACTGCACGAAGGGACAAGGGGAGCTCATCACCATCATATCCTCGGCAGGCACATGAATCACCGGTGTGTGCATCTGACATTTTTTACAAATCATGACAAGCTGTCCTGCCATACTCTTCATTTTTGGCCAAAAGAAGCTAGCTCACAGAGTTATTCCCACCAGTGCCCTGCTCTTCACATGATCACCACAATAACCCTCATGTATATCTCTCAACACCTCCATCCCTTATTCCATTGCTAAACACTTCAAGTAAGGTCCAAAACGCGACCTCTTATACAAATCTCCATTCATTAAACAAAAGCGAGCTGCTATCTTAGCTTCCTTAGTCGATAATTGCGTTATTCCTTCGAACACTTTTTTCAGAATATCCCAAATTGGTGTCCGCCAATCTTCCCTTTCATCAATCTCCATGACTTTTTTGGCTTTCTTTATACTGCTGTGACTGAGCTCCATCAACGTGACCCTCTGGGTATCACAAGTTTCCAAAGTTCCTGCCATTTTGGCGAGCTGATCTGCTCGTACATTATCAGCTTGCGGTAAATGTTCAAGTTCAAAACTTTCAAATTGTATCACTCCTTCCTTTACTTTATTCAAATACTCCTGCATACGTTCCTCCCGAGCTTCAAAGGTCCCATCATACTGGCGAGCCACCAATTGTGAATCTGTATAAGCCTTAACTCGTCTTGCGCCTAGGTCACTTGCCATCTTTATGCCTTGTAGTATCGCTTCATACTCTGCTTCATTATTAGAAGCCGTACAACCCAACCTCATCGCGAAATCGAGGTTTTCACCTTCTGGAATAGTCAGGACAATTCCCAGTCCAGCTCCTAATGTCATGGTTGAACCATCTGTATGTAGTATCCATGTTTTCTGCTCCTCTCTCAATTTGATATGTCACACCATTTCCTGCAAAAAGTCTGCTAACACTTGTGCTTTAATTGTCATTCATGGCTTGTACACCACATCGTATTCGGTGAGCTCTACTGCCCATTTCACCAACCTTCCTAATACGTTTGGATTACTTAATACTTGTTTGAGAGCTAAATTGGTGCGTACCTTAACCGTATGACCCAAGAAATAAGGTCATAGTTTTTGCGCTGTGTAAATCAACGTAAATCCACCTTTCTCCAATTCTGAGTAATTCAGCTCAGCTCCCCTCAACATCCGGCTAATATAATAGATAAGTTTTTGTACGCCTTCATCTTCTCTTATGAGAACTGAGCTCACCGCGGCCTCTCCAAACGAAATATACAAAATCAAATCCTCTCCTGGCATAGGCTTAGTTAATAACGGTATTTCAGCCGAGTATTCTTTGAGCTTTTCAAAAGCCTCTGCAGCCTCTTGTGTCCATTCATACTTAGATTCTTTCCTTAGCGTTTTAAAGAAGGGCACTCCCTTTTCTGCCGACCTAGAAATAAAACGACTTAACCCTGTAATTCATCCAGTTAAAACTTGTACATCGTGCACTGTGCGTGGATGTGGCATCTCCAAAATAGACCGCACCTTTTCCGGATTCACCTCAATATCTCGTTCTGTCACCATATATCTTAGAAACTTCCCCGATCGCACACTAAATGAACATTTCTTTGGGTGAGCTTCATCCCATATTGCTTTAGTATAGCAAAGGCTTTCCGCAAGTCTTCCATACATGACTCAGTTTCTTTACTCTTCACCAGCATATCGTCCACATAAACCTCTATGGTTGACCCTAACAGATCTTTGAACATTTTATCCACCAATCTTTGATAGGTCGCTCCTGCATTCTTCAATCCAAGTGGCACAGATACAAAGCAGTAAGTGCTTGTGGAGGTAACAAAGCTTACCTTGGGTTGATATTCTTTTTCCAAAGGGATTTGATGGATGTTGTCATGTGTCACCCGTCAGATTCCGAGGCTTGGAGGCACTTCGATCAAACTCATCCGGAGTTCGTCGTTAAAACTCGAAACGTAAAATTGGGTCTATGTACAGATGGATTTCAACATTTTGGAAGTTTTGGAAAATAATACTCATCGTGGCCGGTGATTTTCACACCTTTTTCTTTCTTTCGGAGCCATTTTGGGCCTCCCTGGATGTGCATGAAAGAGCACTATATGTTTCTCAACATTCTCGTCTCGGACCCACAAAACCCAAAAGATAAGTTATATATTTTTCTACAGCCGTTGATTGAGGAGGCAGTTGTGGTCCGACGGTGCTCTCTCGTACGATGTATCTAAAAAATAGAACTCTCAGTTGCGACTCGATGTTGTCCAGTTGGAGTAAAGCCGGTCGAATGGCTTGCCCATATTGCATAGAGCGTTTAAACGCTTTTACCCTGAAAAAGAGCATGAAGCAATCATGGTTTGATAACCATCGTAAATTTCTAGAACTCAATGAGATGAATTTCAGGTTAAAAGAGGATCGAAATTGGCTAGAATTAACGCCGGAAGTGTGAAAATCGAGACTTTACTTGACGATTCAACGGGGCAAACCAACCCCGATTGACCTAAGACTTTGCGGGTTGACTCGAAATGATAACATAAATTGATGGTACGAATCTAAGGTTAAACTGATGTTGGAGCTTTTTGTAACTAATGCCGGAAGTTTCTGATTTATGTGCGAAAAAATTGTGAAAATCAAAATTTTAACAGGCGAAATGGGTGCCAATATACCTAAAATTTTGCAGATAGACTCAAAATGATAAAATAAATTAATGGTAAAGGTTTCAGGTTACAAAAATGTAAGAACTGGCCGAAATCGATGCCAGAGATTTGTGGAGAGAAGAGAGAAGGTGGGTTGGTATATAGGGGGTATTTATTAAAAATTGGTTCAAATTTACCTAGTGGGCAAAAAAAGGAATGTAATACTTGTCGGGCAAAAAACATCCTACTTTATATCAACCGATCAATTTCCCTTCTTATAATAGGAATTCAGGAATTCTAATTATAATAGCCTCATTTTCTTTTTCATTTCCAATCCATATATATACATATATATATTAATATTAGACATTATTATAGGAAAGCCTGGATATTCGTATAATCAGACTAATGCACCATGACGATGATGACGACAACGATGACTACTACCAAGAATGACTTTAAATCATATCCAATGTCAGAAAGTGATTATTAACGTAACAAGAATATTAGACGAGCGAAAGACTGGAAAGTTAATAAAAAATGGGAAAAGTACGAAAGATGTTGATAACCAAATAGTCTCTCTTATAAGGTTATGATAATAATTATTGGTCATTTATCATCTCACAATTGACGTATTCGGGAATAACTATCAATTCAAAGGTCAAAATAATTTACTCTGGCCTCAAATTTGGGGTACTGAGGAACAACTAACTTTTCAAAGGTCAAAATAATCTATTTAAATTGGTGGATTCACAATGAATGCAACTACAATCAGGGTCCATATGAAAAAATCAAATGGTAACTATGTCATTATATGCGAACTTGCAAATTAGTATTTTTATTATATATCAGCAGTACTTTTATTATACAATCACAGTGCTTTATTCATATTTTAGTTATATAAACCAGTAGTACTTCTATTATACAATTTTAATACTTTTAATTAAATAAGGAAATAAACAAAAAATCTGATACATCCATTTACTTAGATCTAAGCCAATAATTGACCCTAAGTTCACATTTAGGAACATGTTTCTCATTTAAACCTAATCCTTACGATATATATAATATATATATACTATATACTATATATATATATATATATATATATTCGACTTAATCTTAAAGAACACTTGGACAATTAGAAAATGCATGAACAAAAATCAGGTTCCACGTGGAGCCAATCCAACACCAATCGTCTTTGATAAGCTGAGCGGCAACAATGCTGAGAATAAGGCATCGAGCAAGCTCCTTAACTAAGTAGCGCACAAGCTGCCGAGCCCCGTTATATGCTATGTCAGGCTCGCCCACACAAGGTTTTCGTTCAGGATCCTCGGTCTAGGCCACCTTACCAAAACCGACCAGCACAAGGAATCCCAAGACATTCTTGTCCTTAACACTCACGTGGGCTTACCGAATCACCTTGATGGTCGAGATACGACTTGACGCCAAGCCAAACACTACTTAGGCACCGACCATGATTTGTGCCGAGCTACGCGGCCACGACATCGGGCATTTCTAAGCATTAGGTGGCCGGGCCGAGCCAACCTAAGCCGAGTCAATAAAGATTACAAAACAGCTAGCGCTTACCCGTGCAGTTCTACCACTCGGCATAGAACGGTGCCAGTTGCTACCACTGTTCCATTGCTCAGGTGGCCGAGTAGAGCCGACCTGGTGGCTATACGTTAGCGAGCATGGCTTGACAAGGATACAAGACGAGATCGTCTATAAGGTGTGTGGAAGATGAATAGCTAGGGTTAGGGTTTCAATATCGTGTTACCAAAGCAATTCTCAATGGCCAATAACTCAACTCATATAGGAGTTCGGTTAAGGCTGATCCGAACTCAAAAGGAATAAAATAGTTACACACCTTTTCCTACCCTGGTTTTTATCCATTTCTATTTGGTAGAACTACATTTAGCTTAACACACACACATTGATTTTCGTCGTGCAATTGCAAAATATAATTTCACTTTCAATTATGGGAGCATCAAGTGTTTTTCAATCTTCACACACACATTGATTTTTGACGTGCAATTGCAAAATATAATTTCACTTTCAATTATGCGAGCATCACGTGTTTTTCAATTTTCAATAATATTAGGGCCAAAATTGATATTCTTATCTACTTATTTTGCACAACCATTTTGCCACCGCATTTTAATAAGAGGACCATTTTAGAACCTTATCTGACATTTTTCAAAACCACTAAACAAAGGAAAAAATTGATAAACAATTTCCCTAATACTTCCCATGGAAATGCACAAATCACAAAAACTAGACACGACATGCATTTCCTACAAGAGCAAAACCATCTTCTCAAATTATTATTATTACCACTAATTTTTTTTAGACAAAAAAAGTTGTGGCAAAATTAGGTAACATGTCTTATACAGAGATTTCAATCAAGACCATCATCACTAGTCCTACTTTGAGGCAATTGCATATTAACTATGTCTTCTCTAGGCAGGTTATTTCTCACATCATCGGCCGCAGACGGATTTTCAGAGGCCGTTAGCGCGATAAGGTGGGACCCCTCTCGGTTCTTCCGTATGACCAAATAACCGATGCTACCTAGATAAATTAGCATAGCGGAAAAACCCAACAAGCCACAAAATACGATGCCAATGACTTTCATGTGGCTATGACGGAGAGATGTGACCAACTTTTCCACGAGGTAGTATATGTTTATGCCCATAATTAGGGAGCCAATGATCCATGTGGTGGCTGAAATCTGGTACCAATAAAACGATAATGCATAATTAGCTACAGCTTCATAATTACAGCACAAAATTCGTCTGGATCCACAAATGATCATACCTATGCGATGCACATAAATGGCAAACTATCTTTGAGATTTATAGCCTAATTACAACAAAAACCCAATTATCTTTCAAAACTACAAATAACCCCTTGACATTTGTTTTTCTTTTACTAATTGCACCCACCCTCTAGAGAGTGGTGCAGAGGTAAATACAAGCCTCAGGGGGCTATTGGTAATTTTAATAGATTAGAGTTTTTTTTTCTTTTTTGTAATTAGACTAAGACCTCATAGGTCATTTTTGTAATTTCCCCTTCCATATATTTATACATAAATTAAACTGCAGAGGACGTGTCCCGCTAGAATAATCATGCATGCACACACACACAATATATATATATATATATATATATATATATATATATAAAATCAAATTAGACAAGAAAAATCAGTTCTTACAGCAATTGAGTTGACATGTGCCCCCATCTTGGTCTTACAACTTGTGAACTTAAGAAGTGGAATTAGCGCAAACGGAAGTTCGAACGATAGGATCATCTGCAACAACATAACAAAGCATTTACTACTTCAGAAAACTTCAAAAGAAAGACACGCTATAAGAAACAAATTCAGTAATTTGTTGGGGATAATTACAAAAACTCCTCCAATGGTATAGCCTAATTAAAAAAAATTATGTTTCAAAATTACAAATAACCCCCCTTGACATCCTGAAGAGGAGTCAATACACACCTCGATTTTTTTTTTTAACTAGAATAAACCTCAGGGGTAGTTTTGTAATGGACCCAATTTTCGTGGCTTACATTTTGGGATCAAGAATTTTTAGTGTTTATAAACTAAGCATGAACAGCTACTCATAAATCCTGACCCACCAATCTTACGTCGAAGTATATTTCCTTTCCTTCTTGCACTTTTCAGAATTAGTTGAATGAATTTATGTGTTTAACATTTGAACATCACATGATGAACTTATAAAGTCACAGTCAAGGATACAGTGAATGAGAAAATATTTATTTTGTCAAACATTGGAAAACACAAACTGAAGCCAAGAGAATTTTACCGAGGCTATGATGATCAAGTTTCCGGACCCAGAAGATCCACCGATGATCGCAACAACGAGACTAGGGACGATAGCTAGGCATCGAGTCAAAAAGTTCCTAATCCATGGCTTGAGCCTCATATCAAGAAAGCCCTACACAAAAGATATAGAATGGTAAGTATGGCAGCGTAAATAGTCGTCATTTACAAATGTTCTATTCAAAAATAGCTTTATCAACTATTTGCATCAATATATCAACAATAATAAGCATGACCAAACTTAAAAATGAAATAACAAAGGGGTAATTACAAAAACTACCTTGCAGTTTGTAGTATTTACAACAAAAAAAAAAAAAACTTTGAAAATTAAGAAAACCACCTTGAGGTTTGATTTCGCTTAGATTTTGCCTCAATCATTAGTTGACGTGACAGAATTTGCTGACACCATCAATATATTACATTTTTACACCGTCAACTTTTCCCATTATTACCAACAACCCCAACTTCTCATTAGTTTTTTGTAACACGGAGAAATCCTGAGGGATGTGAATGTAAAATGTAAACAAATATTTGGGGTTATTTATAATATTTAGAAAAATTTAGGGATAAAATTGTAAAAATACAAGCAATTTCCGTTAGCTGCACTAAAAACATGTAGGACGAATGTAACCTCAAGGGTGGTTTTTGTAATTTTCAAAGTTAGATGTATTTATTTTGTAATTAGGCCAAACCTCAAGGTGAAGTTTTGTAATTATCCCTAAAAACTAGAGAGAGAGAGAGAGAGATTCAATAGAATGAGGGGTAACTACAAAAACTGCAATATTTTTACAAATCTAAAAAGAGGTGTTTGAAATCTTTTGGCTTATACAGGGGGTAAAATGTAATACAAAATCAAACCTTAATTAATTTATTTTTTGTAATTTTCAAAAGCTTCTTTTTTTTTTGTTAATTTTATTTTTTTTGTAATTAACCTAAAGCTCAGGGGTTGTTTTGTAACTATCCCATAAAACTATACCTGCATAACATATTGGCCGGCGTACGTTCCAGTTATGGTTGAACTCTGACCCGATGCCAACAAAGCGATTGCAAAAAGCTTTGAACTCCAATTACCGAGAACATTCTGTGAAGCTCACACTTTCAACAACATAATTCAAAAATGATATATTATATTGAATACATTTCACGATGAGAATGCCAATCCACGTACTTTCAGTAAAAACGAAGCTTCATTTAAGTCCAAGTTCTTGCAGCTCTGTAGATCATCCGAGTTTAGGTTTGACGAATTGCAAACAGAACCACTTACTGAGATAACCGATATGTTGATGATAAAAGCAACCAGCAAGGCAAAACCACTTTCCACCATATAAAATCGGCACGCCTCCTGCAAAAACATGATCACATCGCCACATATGATTTTATATTCCAAATCAACAAACTTTTAAAGACACATTCGACAATATATGCTGTTACCTTGATACCATTACGGGATCTTGGGATTTTCCTCGAAAGCACAAGTGCTGAATGGAGGAAAAGATTGTGCCTAAGTCAAGTTTAGATAACACTATCAATGAAAAGCTAAAAATAAAATAAAAATGCTCAACATCGTGTTGATTAAAAAACATGCATTGAAACTTACGGCATAACCATAGCACCGAGAAGCGAAATAGCGAGCCCGGTGGCTCCACTTCCATTAAGCTGGGGAACAAATAGCCCATTTATGACTTCTGAAGCTTTAGGCTTCGCATATCCAAGCTCAACAAAAAAGCAGCCCGCAATAGTGAAGACAAGGAAAGCAATCAAGATCTCGAGCTTTCTCACCTATAAAGTTGCACATGTAATTTTTGTTAACACGGTAGGATGAGCAAAAACTTATGCACAAAGGATATTAGAGCTCTGAAAACACCGGGCTGGCCCGAATATTTCCGGCCCATAATTTATGAAGCCAAGCCCATGGTGCAAAAACAGTTATTAATCCTGCCAGACTTACCGGGCCCGATGAGCTGGGCCAATAACAATCGGGCCCATTTTGGGCCTAAGATATACATCCCGGTCCAAAGACCGGGCCGGGCCAAGAATTAACTGTCTATTTACCAAACTCAATTGTTAATATCCTGTTTGATTTGATTAGAGAAATAAATAAGAGAGTGTTGTTTTTATATAGGTCCAGGGATGTGCAAATACCCCGTATTGCTGGAGTAATAGAAGGACCAATGTACTAAGACCCGTGATAAGCACGCCAATCCATAGTGGTATCCTGAAGAGCATGTTTAGTGCAAATGCTGTCCCTATAACTGCAGAAGCAAAAAAATGTATAACACAATAAAAAAAAGGACGTGTTTAGGCATGATAATCGTATGATGGTAAAATTACCCGATTATGGTATCAACATGCTATCATTCACCGAGTGATTGCAAATTATTTTTATATTTATAGAGTACATCACGCAACGGAAATGTTATTTCTTTACAAATTTTTTTTAATACAGAAAATCATTTAAAGTTAAAAAAAAAAAAAAACAATTGCACCAGCAATATATATTCGAAATGAAGAATCCTAACCTTCAGGAATGTCACATGCGACAATAGCTATTTCAGCAAGAAACCACAAAATAAAATTCGGCACCTTCGGATATTCGAGCCGACAGTGTTCAGCTAAATGCTTTCCTGGAAAACAAATTATAGCCAATCACAAACTAAACCACAATTTAAAAATCTAAAACAACACCCTTTTCACTTTGAAGTCTACAAAAAACATTAAAATGATTGAAGAAACATAAACCTGTAACAACTCCCAGGTTTGCTGCAAGTGATTGGATTATAAGAGCAGCAGCTGAAGCTAACAATATAATCCATAGAAGCTGCGAGATATATTATTTATCAGTAATTACATTTAAAAAAACAAAAAAGGAAAAGTAGAACACCAAAACATAAATCGTTACACTCACCCCATACTTGTACTGAGCTCCTGCCTGCAGATCAGTTTGAACTGTTAACACAAGACAAGGTAAATCATTAGCCATGGATAATCCTCGGTGGGCTTTAAAATAAGATTTCACGATGCCTTACAATTTCCAGGATCGATATAGGCAATTGAAACAAGAAAGCCAGGACCCATATATGAAAACAAGTTTTTCCAACTATTTTTCTGCAAAATATTGATAAATGATATTAATATCAATCACCCAATCAAGATACATATCGCCATTTGCCAAAAAAAAAATATGAAATATAAATCAAGAAACATAGGCCTTAGGTAGAAAATGCTAATGAATCTGTTCATATGGCTATTACCAACTACTAGAAGAAGAAAAAAAAACACAATTAAGGCTCTAGTAAAATTATTGTAGATGCAAAAAGTAGTACTAATATTTGCCTAAACATATTTCAAACCTAAACATGCCACCAACTTCAACCTTAAATCACATAAATAAAAATCTTTCCCTCGATTTTTATTCAATAAATCCAAATTAAAAAAAATAAATAAATTAGCATCCTTCTAGTATTTTTATTACTAACTCTCAAATAAAAACCATATTTTTCATTCACAATTAATTCAATCTAAAGAAAGAATAGCAACAACAACCAAAAAAAAAAAACTCACATCAGGTACAACAATCTGATCATATTCAATATTATCAATGAGTGGGTCATTGGGATGTGTTCTGTTGCTACCATTTGTCATAAACTGTGGCTGTTGACCCGCCATTTCTTCTCAACTCTGTTTCAAGAACAGAGTAAGTGCATGTAATAAGAATAAAATTTCATAACCCAAAAAAAAATAAATCTTAACAGTGTCACAATATGATACTGTATACATGCAATTGCATAAAGGAAGATAGAGAAACTACTTTAACAGAATCAAGAGATGAGCCCAGATCCCCACAAAAAATAAAAATAAAACGGAAAGATTTAAGTAATTTCTGGACTAAATCACTGAAAATTAAATGAGAAAAAAAAAACAAATGGTTGATGGATTAACAATTAAAAAACAAAGTGAATTTGATGAAGAAAATGAAACTAGTGGGACGTGCTTACATTTATTGTTTTTTTTTGGAAAAATATACGCGTAGATGTGTCTACTCGACTGCTCTATAAATCCTTTGATCTTTCCCACCTTAGCATCGTATATATAACTTCAATAGTATAAATGCAATGCTTCTGTCTGTGTGTGTGAGAGAGAGAAGGTGAGAATGTGTGAGAGAATTATTTTTATTAATGTTATATTTATATATGTTGTAATCCTTACTATAGACTAGGACTTTTAGTTGTAACCCTACTACTTATACTCCTTTATATACTGTAATGGTACACAGCAAACAATAAATATATTCATTCTATAAACCTTATAAGAATAACCCCAAATAGTATAATGTAATCCAAATTTTGTTTTATGAGAGAGACCATTTAAAAACTTTCTGAATTTTATGTAATTTCATGGAATCCGATTTTGTTTTGGGATGTATCTATTGATATTAAATATATCGAGAAATTTATGCAATTTCTTGTAATCGAGTTTTGTGTTTGCTAGCGAAAGAGACGGAGAGACCTTAAATCAATGACTTCCTGAATTTATGCGGATATTTATGCAATTAAGATATCAACCCTATTTTCTTCTTCACAATTTCTTAAATTACATGTGTCATTTGGTTATACATTGAAACTTTTTCAAGTTTCATCTTTTTCTTTTTGGTTTTCTCACATCTTTTGTTCATAAAGATTATTCAGATTTCAAGACAATAAAAACTCACATATAATCAAACCTACTATAAAAATATCTACAACCGAATATGAGATGGTGCTACTAACTTTTTTTAAAATTACCGAATATGAGATGTTGCTACCAACTTTTTAAAAATTTGTTATTTTGACTGTTAATTATTCCATGATTAGTTTTTCTATTTTTCATTTCATTATTTGCTTTTTTTTTCTCGAAATATTGGTTGATATTTTTTGATAAATGATTGTTGGCAACCTAGACCTGTCCTTTTTTTTTTCAATATTGGTTGATTTACTTTCCGTTAATGACTGTTGGCTTCGAAATATTGGTTGATTCTGGGTTGATATTTTAATATGGCTTAATTTTTTGATTTTTTAATGACTTTTTTTTAAATAAATGACAGTTAATTTTAATATGGCTTCAAATGCTTCTGTTGCTTCTTTTACTTTCCGTTTTTATGAAATATGGGTTGATTTGCTTTTGTTTTTTCGAGATATTGGTTGATATATATCGATAAATGACTGTTGGTATTGTGGATCAGTTGTTTTTTTTTCGAAATATTGGATTAGAAACTTTCCTCTAATGACTATTGACTTCAAAATATTGGTTGGTTTTGGGTTGATTTCTTAATATGGCTTGATTTGCTTCTGTTGTTTCTTATACTTAATAATTCTAACAGTCTTAATTGATCCGTGCAATCAAATTGAATATCAATCAAGTCTTTAATTGTAGATCTACATATTCTGTAGATATTATTAGACGTGTTGATATAGTTGTTTTTGGATAAATGAATATCAATATGGCTTGATTTGCTTTTGTTCCTTCTTTTACTTAATAATTCTATTTCATAATTATTCTTAATTTGTATAGTTGTTTCCTCTTTGTCTCATCAATGGTTCTTAAAAACTTGATTATACATTCTATAACCAAGTTGCTATAATTACGGGGTGGGGAGAGAGTATTTGTTGATTGATATTGTCCATAATCCTATATATTCTTACTAAAATAATTGTACAACTAATAGTTACTACCGTATCTTTATAATTAATCGTTTATTAATTACAATATATACAAGATATATATTCTTACCAAAAATATGTAAATTAATTATTATATATACCAGAAATATAAAATCCATTATTATCGTATTATGGTAATATTAATATATATTTGTGTATTTGTAGATTTTCATTACAATCAATTAGACAATCATACAAGGAATGTAAACATGTTGCCATAATTACGTGCGGGAGGGAGTATCTCTTGATTGATATTGTCCATAATCTATTATATATTTTGATATAATTTAGGTGAGTATTTCTGGTATATTTGTATATATTTGTTAATATATTTCTGGTATATATATATATATATATATATATATATATATATATTCAATTATGTTAATATATTTGTAGATTTCAAAGTCGATTATGAAATCAATTATGGTAGTTATTATTATCGTATTGATTAGCAATAAATTTTCTTGATATCGTTAATTACAATATCCAACAATGAATTCACCGTATGATTCCACATTCTATATGCCTTATTTTTCATACCATATTCTACTAACAGAAATTTATACCATATACAATATTTTTCATATGGTATTCTACGGTATGATTTTTAACTCGCGTGAACAGAATTATTTACCAATGGAAATTAATCAAACTTTTACTTATTATTTCTACTTATTTCCATATATTTATATGACTCAAGAATTTAATCTCTATATAAATAATTTGATGATGAACTTGCATAGTCTGTGATATTGATCTCCAATTATTTGTTTACAAGCTATGACTTATTTTTATTGATTTATGTATTAATTGAGATCTCTAATTATTTGTTTAGCTTGCTTAATTTGTATTGTGTCTTTTTTTTTTAAATTTATTTCTTTCATCTTCTAGAGTAAATATATGAATTGCACGAGGAAGTACCTGGAATACAGCTTGAACATGTGATATGTGATTGGTAATTGTTGTTTGTGCTTAATTTAGATCCATGTATTAATTATTTAACTAATTCTCAAAATTGGTGATTTGTGAATATTATTTTAAATTCATGTATTGGTTATTATTGATAATTAATTTGTATAAGTTTTACTTTGGGGATTAGCTAATTTATATTACACCAGATCACAACTGTATTATATTATGCAATTATAAGCTTTAACTATTTTTTACTTTACATAATATGTAAGAAAATATTGGAGTTCCTGTTTTGTTTTCATCTTTGTAATTAGATTCTCAATGCAAATCTTTATACAATATAATGCGTTATATAACGCATTTGCTCTTCGAAGAAAACTCAAACTTTTGGAGACCAAATAAAATAAACCACACATTGTACAATAACACCATATTTATATACAGAAAAGTTGTGTTTATATGAAAGTATATTTACTCCATACTTGTAAAGAAACAACGAATTAGACAAAACATTCAGTCTTTGAAATATAAAATAAGTAAGTCATTTTTATCCATAAATTATGTAATCATACTCCTTTTATGAGATTAGATACCATAAAATCGGTAACTTCATGTATGTGTGTATATATATATATATATATATATATATATATATATATATATATATATATATATATATATATATATATATATTATTATATAATGGGTTGGGTTCAAATAGAACCATGTCATTATATGCGAACCTAGGGACTAATCTTGACCATTAGATTGGATAATCTTGATGGTTGAGATTATGACATGTCAGCATGATAATAATTTAAAAAAATCCATTAAATAATTAAAAAGGGTATTTTGGACATATAACGACGTTTATGAAGAGCACTAAATTGCTTTTTAAAAAGCACAACGGATATATAACTGCAAATTCAAAAATTTATAATAAAACTCAAATCTTCAACGAACCATAACTTTTTTATTTATTCATTTTTAATGAAATATATATCAAATTAATCACATTCTCAAGATCTACGATTTAAGATACATATTGCATATTTAAAAATGTAAAAATAAATAAATATAATTAAATTTAAAAATATGAATATTAAAAACATTGTATATGACTATTTATAGCACTACACAAGTCTTCAGCAGTGTTTTTTTTTTTTTTATATTGGCAGTGCTAGTTTTTTGGAGTGCTTTCTTAATATTGTTGCGGTGCTTTGTTTACTACACTACCACTGCCTTTTATTTTTCAACATCACCACCGTCCAAATCCAAGTCGCCGTCCGACGAACCAAACTCAACCAAACCCGGGCACTCCAAAAAAGCCACAACCGTCGTCCGAGCCAAAGCCACATCTATTTTTGAAATACCCTTAAAGTCACCTAATACGATATCATTCCCGACTAAGCCTTAACCACTAAAAAGTGACTGAAAGCATAATCACCCCCCCCCCCCCCCCCCCCTAAAGTAGTAAGTAATCCATAATAAACCTCTTCATTACATTGCAATTAAATCAATATGGACTACTTTTTTATGTTCTTTCATAGTTGAGGTTTTAATTAAAAAGTTGGATCAGTGCATTAACTACTCCAAGGCAAAATAAAAAAAAATCAGAGATTTGTGTTTTGAAGTTTGGGCTTCATACCATCTTTTCCGCATATAAATCTTGGTGTCTTGTTTTTTCAAGATTATAAATTTCTAGGTTTGGTTGTTGGGCTATCGCAAAATGAAAGGAGTTTTTTGAGGTAGTTTGGGGAAGATGGTGCTTTTGCACATAATTGAAGTTTTTTTAGGTTATTTTGCAATCTTGAAAATTGAGGCCTTGTTGAAAATCAACTTTATTTTGTGGTTTTGCTTTGATCTCGGTTTACTTTTAGACTCCTTGTGATATTAAGTTAAATTGGGGTTTTTCTTGAGTTTTAAAGCTCTGTGGCCCATTCACAATTTAAGGAGATTACAAAGGTCATAATATAAAATAGTTTTTTAATCATTTATTTTAAGTTAAATTAAAATTTATTTAAAAAAAGCTCTCTAATAATAAAGAAAATCATAAGTTTAATTAAAATTAAATTATAAATTCAAATATCGGTATGATTTTATATATTTTGAGATAAACTAATTGAAACAACAATATCACAAAAGTGACCTCTCTTGTGAAAATTAATTTATTTTGAAATATAAAAGTATAATTTATGTGAATATTCATTGTCCAAAAGGAAGGTTAATATTTATCATAATTACATGTGCAATTACATTAGTATACGTGTGATAATTACTCGGTTTTACATATGAGCAATAAATCAACCAAAAGGAAGACTCGTTGTTTGATATGTTCTTATTATCAGTGTTTGATTACTACGCCAAGATATTAATTACAAGTTAATATCTTGTCAAAAGTTGAGATTTTAATGGAGTGTCGATATCTTGAGATGGGATTTACCTTTCATTTGAATTTATTATCATGACTCTAAGTTTATTCTACGTGAGCATGATAAGTTTATTTTCTTTGATTCATCTATGTCTACTCCTAATATTATTTCCAACATCAATTCTATCCATATTGTAAATGGCAAAAAATTTAAGTCATGACAAGAGAATCTTTTAATAGTTTTCGCAGTCATGGATCTCAACCTTGCGATAAGAACTAATTTCCACCAATTCTTACGGATAAAAGTACTACGGATGAAAAGAGGAATATGGAAAGATGGGAGAAATCGAAACTCATGTGTATGATGATCATAGAGAAAGTCATTCCAAAAGCATTTTGGGGCACTATATTTGAGAGAATCACTACAACTAAAGAGTTCCTTGCTGATATTGAGAAAAGGTTTGTCAATAACGAAAGGGCTAAAATTGGTACGCTCTGACAAATCAGATCTCAATGAGGCATGGGAGTAAAGATAATATTAGGGAACATTATGGAAATGCCTCATACTACTTCAAAATTGATAGCACTTAAGCTTGAATTCTCTGAGAACTTGCTAGTGCATTTAGTTTTAATATCTCTTTTGGGATATTTGAATCAGTTTAAGGTGAGCTATAATTTTCAGAAAGAGAATTGGTCTCTAAATGAGCTCATCTCACACTGTGTCCACGAAGAGAAAAGGTTGAAGTATGACAAGACTAAAAGTGCTAATATTGCCTCAACTTTCAAGTCTAAGGGCAAGGGATTAAAGAGAAAGAAGGACAAGGAAGCTTCATACACAACAACACAAAAGAAACAACAAAATGCACCTAGTGCAATAGTCGGTACTGGTTCTGGTACTACTCTGAGTTGTTTCTTCCGTGGAGGTCAAGAGCGCGAAAAATTGCTACTTAATTTAGTTTGTTTTGAGGTTAAATTATAATTTTGGTTCCAAGACAAAACTGGTGGATAGATTTTGGTGCAACAATTCACATCAGTGTGTCTATACAGTGTTGCCTCCATTGTTGAAAGTCAAGTGATGGTGAAAGATACATCTATGTGGGCGATGGCAAGACAATTGGTGTTGAAGCAATAGGAGAATTTATATTATTGTTGAAGACTAAATTTTATTTGGATTTTGATGAGACATTTTTTGTTCCTTCATTCAGACGAAATTTGATTTCTATTTCTAGTTTGGAAAAATTTGGTTATTCTTGTTCATTTGGAAGTAGAAAATTTAGTATATTTCATTATTCAAAATTGGTTGATTTTGGTTCTTTATCAAGTTATGATAATATTTATTTTCTAAAAGTTATTGCTTCATTTTATGAATCTAAATCTACACACATGAGGTGTGAAAAGAAATTAATCAATGAAAATTTAGACACGTTATGATGGCACAAGAGACTGGGTCATATATCTAAACAAAGAACTGAAAGACTTGTGTCTAGCGAAATTCTCGATCCTTTAGATTTTACAAACTTTGACATTTGTGTTAATTGTATTAAGGAAAATAAACTAATAAAATGAGATTTGTAGCCAATAGGACTTTCCACGTCTTAGAACTTATACATACGATTATTTTTGGGCCATTTCCTATGGTTACATGGAATGGTCAACTATTTTATAACATTCATAGACGACTTTTCTAGATATGGCTACATATATCTCATTCATGAAAAGTCATAATCATTGGATGTGTTCAAATTCTTTTTGGCTGAAGTTGAGAATCCACTCAATAAAAGGACTAAAAGCGTCAAACCTGATCGTGTTGGTGAGTGTTATGGTAGATATGAAAAATCAGGTGAACAACGTCCAGGACCATTCGCTTAATTCCTAGATGAATGCAGTATCATCCCACAATACACCAGCCGGGTTCACCAACTATGAATGGTGTTTTTAAACAACGAAACAAAAGGTTTAAGCATATGGTTAGGAGTATTATTAGTCATTATACCTCACCACAATCACTTTGGGGAGAAGAAATTAAGGCTACAACATATATCCTTAACAAAGTTGCAATTAAAGCAACTTATAAACTCCTTAAGAAATTTGGACGGGTAAGAAGACTAATATAAAGTATTTTCATGTTTGGGGGTGTCCAAATGAGGCTAGGACTTATAGCTTAATGAAAAGAAACTAGATGCAAGGACAGTTAGTTTTTATTTTGTTGGATATTCTGAAAACTCCATAGGGTAAAAGTCTTATGATCCCACAACTAAGACTATTTTTGAGACGAGAAATTCTAAGTTCTTTGAGGATGTTGAGTTTGCGGGGGGGAGGGGATAAAGTTAATGACTTTGTTTTTGAAGAGGAATATGCGGATATTCCCATAGGTGTTATTAGACTTGATCAGAATTTTATTCCTGACTCTGTTCAAGACACAAATCAAGACAATGTTGGAGAACCTCCCATTCCATGAATTATTCCATATCAAGAAACTCTACAACCTCAAGAACATATGTCATTAAGGAAATCTAATAGGGAAAGAAGAAGCGCAATTTTAGATGATTACATTGCATTTTTCCAAGAAAATGAGGTTGACATTGGAGTGATAGAAGATGATCTTATCAATTTCTATCAAACCATTGAAAGCTCAAATTCTTAAAAGTGGATAGACCTCGAGGAACAATGACGTTTCAAAACTTGTACCATTGCCAAAAAGTGTAGAAACCATTGGTTGCAAATAGATATTTAAGACCAAGAGGGATTCAATAGGCAATGTGGAAAGATACAAAACATCTTACGCAGAAAGAAGGCATCTATTATAAAAAGACTTTCTCTCCAGTTTCTTCAAAAGACTCTTTCAGGATTATAATGGCATTAGTAGCATATTTTTATCTTGAGTTTCATCAGATAGATATAAAGACATGGTTCCTTAATGAAAACATTGATGAGATAATTTATAAGGTGAAACCAGAAAACTTTGTTTTTGAAGACTCAGTTAATTGGTTTTCAAACTTAATAAATCCATCTATGGGCTCAAGAAAGCATCTAGACAATGGTATTTTAAGTTTCATCAAGTGATCATCTCGTTTGGGTTTGAGATAAGTTTGGTTGATGATTGTGTATGCCATAAGTTCTTTTGGAATAAATATATATTTTTGGTTTTGTATGTCAATGACATTTTGATTGCCAGCAATTATATAGGCTTATTACACGTACTAAGAGATTTCTAACTAAGAATTTATAGATGAAAAATCTTGGTGATGCCTCTTTTGTGTTAGGGATATAAACACACTGATATTGTTCTCGGAGACTCTGGGATTATCACAAAAGAGCTATATCAAAAAGGATCTCAAAAGGTATCTCATGCAGAATTATATACCAGGAGATTAACCTGTGACTAAGGGAGACAAATTAGTCTGAAATAGTGCCCTAAGAATAAATTGGAGGAAAAAGAAATGCTGAAGATTCCTTATGCTTTAGTAGTATGGAGTCTGATGTATGTTCAGGTATATATGTCCGGACATTCCGTTCATTGTTGGGATGCTGGACAAATATTTCAGTAAGCAAAGCAGCCAAACGAATCTTGATGTACTTGTAAAGAACAAAAGATTGTATGCTCACATATAAGAGGTCAGTTCAATTTGAAATCATTGATATTCTAACTTCAATTTTGCTGGATGCCAAGATAGTATGAAATCTACGTCAGGTTATGTGTTCATGCTAGCTGGGGGTGCTATATGTTGGAGGAGTGCTAAAAATTCTATTATAGACTCCTCTACCATGGAAACAAAATTTATAGCATGTTATGAGGAATCTAACCACGAAGCATGGCTCCGAAACTTTGTCACGGGGCTGTGCATAGTGGATGGTATTGGAAACCACTTAAGTTATTTCGTGACAATAAATCAGCAGTCTTGTATTCTAATAACAACAGGAGCTTGATGAATTCAAGGCATATATACATCAAGTTTATAGTTGTTAAAGAGAGGGTTCAATGTAAACAATTATCTATTGAACATATCGGTACAAACTCCATGATCGCGGATCCACTTACAAAGGAATTGCCACCTAAAATATTTCATGAGCATAATGCTAGTATGCGTGTCAAGTCTTTTAATGATATTCATTTTTTAGTGGGAGTATAGTGATTATAATGTTCTCTTTTGTAAACATATTTTTTTAGTTACTTATGTTTAGGGATATTTTGAATTTATTTTCTGAAGAAATTAAGTTATTTTGTTGATTCACACTTTGATTTTAGTATATGTTTGATCTCACTAAAGTTTAAGCTAGACCAGTTGGGAATAAGCACATTACAATCACAATACATGAAATCCCCATGCTACACATCCACATCATGATCCATGTCATTCAGTTGTGTTAACATATGTGACCATTGATGGGAGTTATGATAAATGTAATGAAGGCCGCTTGGACCCTATGTTGATATGGCTGAGGGACCAGATTGGACATATATACATTTTAGTTATGACAAAAAATTTGAGCTTGTACGGTTATATTTCTCAATGTATAATTATAAGGTTACACATATTTATAACCCAAGTGAGAGATTCTTGTTAGAAAATATAACATTAGCGAAAGCCATCGTTATAATCGAGAAACCATCATATTGAATTATCAAGAATCATAAGTTATTTTATGGAAGTATACCTGAGTCCAAATTACTCAGTTTGGGGTAAGGCCTTCTAGGGCAACACATATCCAATCATTTCAGAAAATCTTTTAACTTTCTCTGTACGCTCTTTTATAACGATGAGATCCAAAATATAATAAAGATGACTATATGTATGACCTAAGGACCGTAACCCTTTTATACTCAAGTCATATTAGGTATAACTATTTTATCCCATCATTAAAATATATAACCCATTAAGTATCTACACATCAAATGCCCACATCCTATTAGTTACATTAAAACCTAATAGCTTAAACTTTATCTGATCACCTTTAACTGGACTTTTTTATTTTGACGGTCTACAACATATAATTATTCCCCAAGCCCAATATTGGATTAACAATCTAACAACTAGGTTTTTTGTAGCAAGGTGGTGAGATTTTACTATATGGATTTCAAATAAAATGTGTTGTTTCTTGAGGTAGTTGTGATCTTATATCATAATGACAGCTATGTGGATGGTTGTTTTTTTTGGACAAAAATTATGTTAACAAATTTATTCTTTTTTTAGGTTTACTACCTGTTGAAAATTGAAGTTTTGATCTATTTTTATTTCATTTCATTTCATTTTATTTTGTTTAAGTTAGGATTAAATTCTTTGTAATTTTTTCTATAATTCTTTTGAGAATTCAAGATGATGTGCTTTTTTTTTTTGGCTTTTTTTATTGTATAGTTGTGTACTCTCTTTAGTCTGCACCATATTTTCTTTCTTTTTTACGATATATGTTAATCTAACGATAGTCTTTATTGTGCCGATTGTGATAGGAAGGATCACACTGGCTTTAACACCGAGTTCTATTAGGTCACTTGAAAAATTCATATTTATAGGTCAATAAAATACTACTTCTCAATGGCTAAAGACCGGATTCCCAGCTTAGCTTGTTTTCCATTGATGACCAACTCTTTTTCTTTCTTGATTAAAAAATAAATAAATCTAGCAACGGCTGGCCTAAGAGCCACAGTTTCTAGGTCTACAAACTAGACATCGAAAATATATTTATTATGAATCTTTATGCTTGCTCTAAGACAATCACAATGCAATAATACCACAAGGGCAAACTGTGGGTTTAAGTAATAATAATTAGTAGCCTATGAAAAATGAAATAAAAAGATGCTAACTTCTCAATCCTTAACACCCGATTAATCTGTTGTACAATAATAAACTTGCACTAAATATGGCCTGATCCGATGCCATTTCCGAAAGTAGTGTAAATCTCTCGACTTTTTTATGTTTGTTTGATTTTGTTTTTGCAATTTACATCATTTGGATTAAATGTCTCAAATCTCAACCTGAAAGTAAATGTTATTTTAATCGATTGTCGGTTGTGCTTAACCCCTTTCTCGCTTGTTAATTTTAAACGTCATGATTATTTGGTACTTCAATTTTGTATAAATTGTTCGATCATGTTCCACTTTGACTCTATCACAAAGGAAGGCTCAGCAGTTGTCTTCAAGGAAATCTACTATTTATTGGGGGTGAGATCATAATCCTGAGTAATCCTCATTAATTACATATGCCTGATAAGTGAATGCGATAATGCTGTAATGGGATTGTGTGAAGGATTATTCAATCGTATTGTGGTGAGAGGGCATTACACTGAACGACCAGCGGCCCACATCATGAAGACCAACGTTGAAATTGTTCAGGTTAAATTGCTACTAAATTATTACTTATTTATTTTTATTTTTGAAAATTTTGGGGTTGGGAGTTTTTTTTTTTTTTGATGTTGTGATATTATCAATGGAATTTGTCTGTTCTCTACTTGATGAATGTATTTTACTATGCTTTCTTTTTTTAAGTGATTATATGTTTTAAATTTTAGCAAATGATAAAATTATTTTTATATATTTAGGCTTGAGAATAAACAATACTGTATTTTCAAAAATAACAACCCTCTTTTTTTGTATTTTTCAGAAATGAATTACTTCCATAGTTCTTAGTTTTTCTTTTTGTCTTCTTAGTTTTGTTTTGTAATGGGTTGATGAAAGGATCTTTGAGGCTGTGATGATTTTCTTTGCGGTTTGTTTCGGTCTTAGCCGAAGGGTTGGGCATTTGGAAATTCAATACGTATCTTGGCTGGGCAGATCGGATGGCACGTGAGGGTTTGGCTAATGACGAAAAGAACCCGTAAAGTTTTTGAAATTTATAAATAATAAAAACCTTGAGGTTTAATTATTTATTTTATTTTTATAAAATGTTAAGGCCTATATATATATATTTTTAAATATTTCGTTGCTTATGAAGGATAACGACCAAACTTTAAATTGTATTTTTTTTCTTCTGAAATTAATAAAAAAAAAATGAAAATCTTTACGTTTTCACACATTTTTATCAATACCTGCGTAGAACGCGGGTTTATAAACTAGTAAGAAATATTGAGACACAGATCACATGTATAACTTGCTTATAAAAGAATATTGTCTAGTTGTGTAATTCTTATCTAAGTACTTCTTAAACACAATAACTCCCTTTAAAATAAAATAGAAAGTAAATACTCGTGTCAGGTTAAACTGATGGATCATGATCTATTAATTTTTCTACTAGCAACAAGAACTTTCGCTCGTAAGTATTTGGTGTATTCGAGAGTATTTATTTTTTTGTAAATTATAAAATTACAAAAAAAAAAGGTCATCTAACCTTCTATGATGTATTATTTTTTACTCGAAAATATTTCTTATAATCAAAAGTATTAGTTTTTTCGTAAATCTAAAATTTATAAAAAAATAGCTCTTTTACATTAGCAGCAACAGTTGAACCTGAGCATACTCATTTAAAATCCAACAACTCCATTGTTTGACTATCTAATAATAACTGTACGCTATAATCAGAAAGTTATTATTAGTTATAAAATTCTGGCCTAACGGATGATTCGTCAATTTGACCTGATAATAGTATGACTCAAATTAGAAAGATAATCATCAGTGAATTATTATGATCGATCGTTAACAATATATACATATATACTTAGAGAAAACCCAAATATGATTCATGCTCTTTCTGATCCATATTAATTGTGATTTTAGATACTCGATTTTGCTACAAATTAATTGTAGTCAAATTTTTTTATTTTATTAATTCTAAACAAAAAAAAATCTAAAATGAAAATTAAAAACAATTGAGTTAGTAATATACAATAAAGATAGAAGGGCAACACTCTTGTTAGGCCGGACTAAGGGATCATTCGTTAGGCTAAAATTTCATACCAATACATTATAGTGCAAAAACCAATAAATTATAATAAAAAATAAATACATTAGGTTAAAGATTTATGAAAAATTAATACTTTCGAATACAAAAATAATACATCACAGTATAAAAAACAATATATTATAGTATCGAGTCAGATGGCCTAACGTCATAACATATTAATCTAATCTAACACAAGTGTTTGTCAAAATAGAACGATATTCATTTGTGATTTATTTCGACTCATCGTGTTATATATATATAAATAAATAAGGTGAAATTCATTCAAAATTTGATCGTTGCCTATTTTTTTGATGTTGAAATGGACTAAAACATAAGTGATTTTGACGTTCACTAATAAAATGTCCAAGTTGCAGAGTTGTCCGAACAATAATTACAAATTCAAAATTAATGTATATCCTTTTCAATTTGGGATTTGGGATTCTCTATTTCACGTGGAGTTTCATGTCTTATTAGTTTTAATTTTTATACGGTTAAAATGCCTTTTTAAAATAAAAAAAATAAAAAATGAGGATTTTTCTGGTTACCATATAATAGCACACGAGTAATTAGGTAAAACCATTGAATGATTCAGCTGATTATTGAAGGAAATAAAAACACATAAATTTTAGATGAAAACGACCCTTTATAGTTTATCCCTTTAAAGAGCAAAAAAGCCAATTTATTCGCTGAACAACTTTTTTTTCCTTTTTCTTTTTCGAGGCATATAATATTTTGTTAAAATAGAGATACGAAGACATTATTAAAATGATATAGGGAATCTCCATTGCACTTTTACTCAGAAAAGGTCACTTTTTCTGAAATATACTCCAGTTTTAAGAATTGTCCGAATATTGACCACAAGCTAGTGGCCCAGCCGAAGTGATGTGTACATTTGTTTTGTTTTGCTCTGTTCTGTTTTTCATCCCCTTTTTCCTTCCCTGTTTTTCATATCCACGTTTCTTAAAAATGCCAAAAGAGAAAATAATATAGAATGGAGGATTGTCATGATAATATATATATCTTTTCATGCACCAGTACATACATATTGGTCATTTTCTTTTCATATCAGCCCCTACTTGTTATTTATGCCAGCGTGATCTTATATTCTTCTCTATTTTGTTTTTTAAAAGACTGAAAGTATATAAGTGTATGTTTGGTTAGTAAATTAAATTAATTTATATTTTGTTTAGAGAGTTTATGAATTTCTTGTATCCAAATAAATTTTATTTAGCTGGACGAATTTATTTGAAAAATACGAGTCTATATAAAATGTTACTATTACAAGCGTTTCAAATAAACTTGTGGAATTTTTTGATTTTATTCATCTTTTAGCCCTTTTAATTACTTGAAAAATTACATTATTATGTCATTAGGTATTTTAAAACTTAATTTTATTTTATCACATTATTAATTATTACTTGAATATTTGGACTACCTTTAGTACTGTGGAATTATTATTATTTCTTTACAATTATTAAAAATAATAATAATAACAGCATAATTGGATTTTACAACGCTAACATTAATAAATAAAAGATAATATCAATGATCATATTTCTAATACTAACATTCTTTTAAAAAATACATAAATATTTTTATTTATTATTGTAATGTAATAAAACAATAATTAAATTTGCAATACTAACATTTTCTCAATAAATAAATAGAAAATAACATGAACATTAATATATTAAACACGTACATTTGTATAATTTTATATCTTTGAGTAAGCTTATCAATTAAATTTGTCAAATGATTCTATACACGTCAACTAGCTTTTCAGCTATCAACTCTCAACTAATTTATCAGCTATCAACTAACTTTTTAACTATCAGCTTTGTCTGTCAAACATACCCTAAGTGGTAGAAACCCGCGTAGTCCTTAGACTCGTGTATTGATCAAATTTTTTTAAAAATAATGCGCATCAATTTATTTTTCATTTTTAAATAACTCGAATTTGTAAAACAAGGCATTTGAAAAATATTATTTTTATATTCTTGTTTATTTATACCATTGTGAATTTTAATTGCCGTAAAAATGATCCATTTCTTTATGTTGTAGATGAGTTGGCGTTGTATAATAGTTCACTTTGGTGGATATTGACAAGGCTTGGAATATATCGGTGGAGAAAACGAGACGATTTCCATTCCTTTAGGTGACTAATGTTATGACTACTTATTGACCATTGTGCAAGAATCTATTCCTCCAATCCAGATGATTGGGTTTTTCTATTGCATTCTCTTGTTGATGGTTGTAATGGTAAAATGATGAAGAAAAAGATTAAAAAAAATGCATTCGATGTGCAGAATCTTTTTTTTTTTTTTTACAGATCTCTGATGGTCACCATCTTTATATATTTGTTACTCTTAAAGATTTTGATTGTGAAGCAACAGATGTGCAAAATCTTTTTTTTAAAAATTGTGGCCATTTGCGATGCAAACTATGGTTTCGATGACCGTGAGGAAAATCACGCTAAAGGAAATCCCATGCCCACAATTAATCCACAAGATTTTGTCGAATAGGGAAGCAACAGATGTCGAGGTGTGGGTTTGAGTGATAACCATGGACATGTTGATATTGTCCTAGATAATGTGAGTGTTGTTCAAGATGATGTCCCATCGATAAGGTACTTGTTTCGGAGGTTAGGAAGTGTGTAGTTGAAGTGTTAGAGGAATGGTCAGGTTGGTATGATATACGTGATGATTTATTGAATAAAAGTATGAAAATATTCAATAGAAGACATAAAAATTGGAGAGCACATGACACGGCACCAAACACAAATTGAGTTAATACAAATGCCCTCACATATTATGGAGGTCGGAGACAGAAAATTCATGGGGCACCAAATGATTTACACGAGAACCCTGAAGAGTTTTTCAATATTCCACCAATCACTGTTGGAAATACGTATATGAGTAAAAAAGATTTGTTATTTGAAGTTGAAAATTATCGTTAGGAGAATCGAGGTCATTATAAGGTAAAGTACACAAATCCTGGACAATACACGCTTATTTGAACTTTACTTGATTGTTCATTTGAGATTACTGCAAGCGCTAAAAATAATTTTTGGTGCGTGTACAGAGTCATAAGTCACGCATGTGCAAATATCCCGTACTATAATGATTACTGTCGGTTGCCTTCTAAGGCTGTCACTGCACATTTCGCACTCAAGCTTTTAGAAGAAAAACAAAAACTCATACCGAAAGCTATGATAAATGAGTTCTATGCTGCATACTAATTTGAAATCAGTTATAACTTTGTGATACGAGCCAAGCAACAATCATTCATGCTCATATATGGGATGAAGAAGAGTTCGTTTGGCATGATGCCCTCATACTTGTGTATGTTAAAAAAAATGATCCCAGGGTCTATCACTACACTAGAGGTTGACGGTGATAATAAGTTTCAGGTGCCTTTTTTTTTTTTCCTTTGGGGCCTGCAATCAAGGAACTTCAGGTACATGAGTGTCCTGTAATAGTGGTTAAATGAACTTTTTAACTGGAAAGTACAAAGGAATCCTTTTTATTGCTGTCATACAGGATGGTAATAAACAAGTTTTCCCCATAGTGGCCGGGATATGTCATATCGAGAATGAAGAGACGTGGATATAGTTTTTGCAGCAAGTAAAAAGTTTGCACGGCTCACCAAAGGACCTATTAATTGTGTCCGATGGATTGATGCTATAAAAATTGTTTTTTCTCAGGCGCATCAAGGCTTATGCATCATCCACATGATGAGGAACATGAGGGGTTCAGGTTAACATGTAGTTAGGTTGTTCAAAAAAGCTGTGTATAGTTTCAATGTGAATGATTGTCACATAAAGATTAAGAAATTATTAGAGGTCTCTCTTGTGAATTATGAAAATGTTATGAGAATTGGAATTAAAAAATGGGACCGCTCGTATTGTCCAGTGCATCGATATGACTTTAGGACCTCCAACACAGTAGGAAATTATAATAAATGAGCTTTGTGGGCTAGAAGACTCCCGATGACGTTGGTTCTTAAATTGTTTGAGGTTAGTAGTTGATAAATGTTCTTACAAATAATTCATGGCAATGATGTCTTAAGACCACGAATTGACCGATACTGCAGAGAAAGTTTTAAGTTATGCAATGGAAAGAGGCACTATATTGAAAGCAGAACCTCTATTGAACAACATTTTTAAGGTGAAAGATAGATTTGGGATATATGCAGTAGATATGAGTTCAAAGATTTGTACATGTCGTGAATTTGATACATTGTTGATTTTGTGTGTGCACGCGATTGTAGCAGCTAGGTGAGTATATTAATGTTAATTAATTTTGTTTCTTTTTTGGTCTTTTTTAAAAACATAGCGTGACAACTTTTTTTTAAACAGGAAAATATTGACCAACCTCCATGCTTATGTCGATGATTATTATAGGATGAGCACCCTTTGTGTAATGTGGAGAGATGTAGTCAGTATATACCTCATCATAGCACTTAGGATGTCCTCGATGAGGTGAGTTTTGTCATATACCTTCCTCTAGAGAATCCAAAATAGGCGGGAAGACCCAAAATAACTAGGACTTCATTTGGTAAGGTGCTTCTAGTTCTACCCGTAAGAAATAAGTATGTAACAAGGGTGGGTGGGTGTGGTGTGTGTGTGTGGGGGGGGGGGGGGGGGGGGGATGGGGTAGAACACAATGTACATGGAAATACCTAAATCAGAACCAGAACAGTTGACATATTCTCTAGGAATAAAAAGCATCATGCCCCTAGAAAATGCAACATCCGCAAGTCGCTTGATCACTTAAAGAGTAAATGCTCGCATAATTTACATCACCCCGACATGCCTGATGATGAGTACATCTAGAGTTAGTGTCTTCGAGAAGTGGTTAAGGTGATGTGATTAAATTATTTATTAACGTTATTTTGGGTGGTTTATTTCAAATGTGTTGAAACAAGACAATTAATTGTGAGTCCTTATGTTTTGAGTATTCTAGTTGGTGTTTGCATTTTGTGACGAGACTCATGTAATAATACAAAAACCTCTTATTTTTTTAATTATAAATTAAAATCATTATATAAAAGTGCACACCACGTAGTTCCAATGGAAAGTAATAATTGAAATACAATGAGATTGAAATATCAATCATTGTAATAACTATACGACTAAAATCGCGAGGGAGGATTCCCAACAAGGTTGTGGTATTGACAAATGCAATTTAGGAAATTTTTATTGAACACCAATCCATTAGGATGAACAAGGGTTCTCCATTCAGGTATGCTAAAGTAAACTCAGTATCTCCTGCCACGTTGATTCGTACATTTTTGTTATACTTTCATATTATGAGTCATGTTTTAGTCTTTTTACCGTCTTCTTAGGTCAAGAATAAGCTATTTTGCATAATTTTACATTATTTGGCATTTTTCTTAGCTTTTCAACTTTTTATCCAATAATTGGTCATTTTGGACAAATTTTCTTGTTTTTCTCATTCAGATGAATCACTTGACAAAACTCGGGAGATGAAGACAAAGAATCAGTGCTCGAAGTAGCCAAAAGAACACCTATCCGACTGGATTGACTTTCAAGACACACACCTATCGGATAAGCCCTATGTCCGACCGGATATTAAGATAGAGACTTTCATCCGATCGGACTAATGATCAATCCGATCGGATTCGTACGTTACAAATGCAGATTTTCGGGATTCTTCGGTTACGAAACGGTTCTTGAGCCTTTAAAACTCAGAAGTCTTCAGAGAAGACCCATCCTTTCACCCACAATACTGGATCATATACATTGAAAGAGAGAATTGACAACTTTCTCAACCTTTGACTTATAGCCCTTACGACAATCATATTTAGAAGTTCGATCGGTTCGAATAATCGATGGAGATGGAGGTTCGTGACAAGATTCCTGAATTCACCGAGGTTCATTTCATTTCCCGGAATAGCTGAATTTGACATAGATCCACCGTGGTATAGTGATTGAGTTTTCTCACGATTTAGTAATCTCTAAACTTTTATATCATTAATTAGTTTTGTAGTTCATGTTAGATAGTGATCTTGGGATATTGTGTTGGGATATTTTGTTTGAATCGCTTATGATTGAGTTTTTATGAACAATTGGTGACGGATTGTTTTATGATAATTGAATGATTCGTATTATTCCGATTTGGATAATTAGTTCGGTTTGTTTTAATTAGAATTACGTTTGAATGATGTTTTGTTAGCGCGTATCTACTATTTGATGAATTGTTTGAATGAGATTTGGTGGAACGGTCTTTAGATCAAGTAATAATAATTATTGTTGAGTTTGTGAATCGGTTAAACTACTCTTGCGAAGAGGTTGACGCCCTTGAAGCAAGATAGGTTATCAAGTTTTTCTTAAAACTAAGTTCCTTCAAGATTTTCGAAACAAAAATCCTTTTATTGCGTGTTTAGTATTAAAATTTGTGTTTTAATAAACGGAGTTGACTCCGTATTTCTACTCTTCGAGAGATCGACCCGAGTTAACTTGCCGGTCTACAAGTGACCCCATTCTCTTGCAGGCGAACTAAAACCTTTCAAACGTAGATGCGCATTTGCTTAACTTGGATTTTAAATTTTTAAAGGAACACACAAAAGTTCGGATCAGAATTTGGCGCTGTTGCCGAAAAGTGGCAAAGGTGTTAACGAAGTTTATTCGTGTTAAATTTGTTACGTTTGTGTTTGTTTTTGGTTTACCACTCGATACGTTGAGTTTGTTTGTTGTTTATGCAAAGTCGTAGAGGCCTAAGAGGTGAACTTACACCACTCATAGACAACATCGAATGAGTAGGGAAACCAAGGAGACTTTTTCCTTCCACCGATGGGAATCAATCCGAAGCAACTCAAGCCATCATGTCGAACAATCCACCTAATGGCGGCCGAGGAACCGGAGGGAGAGGAGGAAGAACAAATGGTCAAGAGAGAGGGAAAGACAATCGCGACCCTCCTCACGATCAACCATATGGCATTCCACCCAAAGATGACATGTAAAATCAAGACCCACAAAACGATATCCAAAATGAAGATGCACGAGCACTTGCTCAAATTGAAAATCAAGAGCATGATTGTGATGAAGACCCAAGAGGACATGAAGTCCTTGAAAATATTAATCCACCGGTGCACAACAGGGTACCAAAACCCCATGATCACCTTCGAATTATGTGGCTGGAACAACCAATCGATCGAATGCCACAACATTTCCAAAACCGAGAGGAGGCCCGAGCTTTCAACGCATGGGCAAATTAGAGATTCGAAGACAATAATGTTGGAAATGGCAGGCCCCAGCATCGAAACAACCAACAAAATCATTTTGAATTTGAGAACCGAGCACGAGGACCAAATCATCCAAGAAATGGGAGAAACGAACAAATGCACCGAGTTTGGCAAAATGAGGAGTACGACCAACATTATGAAGATGAGCTATACAATGTTGGAGTAAGAAACTTTCGTGGAGGCCGAGGGCAACGATATCCAAACGAACGCCGACAAGGAGACCTTGTATGCCCGACCATTGGCCCATATAGTTCATCTATAGTCTTAAGCCCTGCGGCACGAGATTATAAATTGAAGTCTAACATTGTCAACCAATCACCAACTTTCTATGGCATGGCAAATGAGGACCCGCTCAACTTTATTCGAGAATTTTACACGGCGGTGTCTGGAATTCCGGCATTTGGCTTAAACGAGAATCAACTAAGGATGAGATGTTTTCTGAGTAACTTGAAGGACAAGGCCGAACAATGGCTCTTGTCTTTGAAACCCAATTTCCTAACTAATTAGGAAATGGTATTTAAGAAATTCGTTGGCAGATCTTATTCGGCTCAACGACGGCCAAACTAAGAAGAGAAATCACCAACTTCGAACAAATGGATGGAGTGTCATTCCATGAGGTGTGGGAGCGATACAAAAGGACTTCTATACGCATGCCCGCATCATAAAAATAGTCCCGAAATGGTCAACAACTATTTCCACAAAGGGTTATTGCCAAACTTCAAGCAACAAGTTGAGAAAAAAGCCGGCGACTTTGGAGACTTAACCACGATGGAGGCATGGTATTTGTTCGAGATTTTGGATGAAAAATCAAGCCAAGAAAGTTAGAGACCAAGTAAAATTAGAATAAACAAAGTAACGGTATCTAAAGGGGAGAGTAGCAAACTTGAGGAGCTTACGAAACAAGTTGCGATGTTGGCAGGGATGATGAAGCGAGAGAAGGAAACAACGCAACCATCACACGAAACGTGTGGAACTTTTGGAGCATTTGGACATGGAGCCAATGCATGTGAAGCGACATTTGACAAATACGAGGATGAAGAGGTGAACGTCGTGCAAGAGTTCCAATCCAACAACAAGTTTGGTCAAAAGTTCACTAAAACCTTCAACTCGTACCATCCGACTATCCGAGACCACCCAAACCTCAGGTAAGGGCTGGGAAGTCCAAATTACACACCGATGCCTAAATAAATAGATCCTCAATACTTGGCACCACCACCACCAAACAAAAGTCAAGGAGGGCCGAGCAATTACAACTCCTATCAGAACAAGGGCCAAGGTGGTTATCAACAACGTTTCCCGCAAAGGCAAGGTCAACCAAAAAAGCAACAATATCAAGCTCCACCACCACAACAACAAGCTCCACTTCCCCAAGATTCCGAAGAAGAATTACGACTTTGAAGGCAAAGGCAAGAAATGGAAACGGTACGCAATCGAGAAGAAACCCTTCGAACCATCGAGGAGAATAATCGAACAAAGAAACAAATGGATGAATTGGAGATGATGACAGGGCAACCTTTTGCATCCGTGGCGAAACTTGGAGCCGACCGGACGAGACTCCCCAGTCAACCCGAGAAATCAATGGCCGTACATGTGCTAGGAAGAGGCAAGAAAGTCAATAACAGAATCGAAGTGACGGAGGAGGAGAATCATGATGACGAACGTATTTGAAAGGGAAAATCAGCCAAGGAATCTGACCGGATAGGCCAAAAATCCGATCGGTATGATGGGAAGGAAGTTTTATCCGACTGGACTGGGCAAGATTCCGATCGGTCTGGAAACTAGGAAGTTTTGTCCGACCGGATGGAGCAAAATTCCGATCGGACTGGAGGAAAAGAAATTTTATCTGAGTGGCTAGGGTAAACATCCGATCGGACTATTGGGCAGAAAGTTTTTTCTGATCGGACTGGAAAGGATATCCGGTCGGATGAAACTCATACGCAGGAGATTTTGAGCGTTCTCAAACAACAATGAGTCATCCGAGACTCTGTAACATTTCCAAACAGACTCAAGCCAAAGAAAGAGAGCAAGAAATTCATGGAATTCTAAAACATGTTGAGGAACGTGAATGTAAACTTACCACTGTTTGATGTGATCAAGGCAATGCCGGGGTACGTGAAATTTTTCAAAGAATTAGCGTCAAAGGAGAGGAAGCTAGAGGCGAATGAAAGAATAGTGTTGTCAAAAGAAGTGAGTGCAATTTGTCATCAACCACTACCACCAAAAGTGGGCGACCCAGGGAGTTTCTGCATCACAATAACTCTTGGGGATGGACAAAAAGCTAGAGGAATGCTCGATTTAGGGGCAGGGATCAACTTGATGCCCTACGCCCTTTACAAACAGTTCAACCTTGGGGAAATGAAACCAACGAGTTTAAGAATTCAGTTAGCCGACCGATTAGTGCGACATCCTCTGGGAGTATTCGAAGATGTTTTGGTGGAAGTCGGTACCTTAGTAGTCCCCGTGGGCTTTGTGATATTAGATGTCGGAGAAATTGCAAAATCGAGCAAGGAGCACACAATTCTTCTTGGTAGACCTTTCATGGATACATCACACACCTTGATCGACGTGGGACGAGGAAAAATGACACTTTCAGTGTTTGACGAATCAGTTACGTTTTCACTTAGAGACACTCAAAGCGTTCCTTCACATTCAATGGAACCCGATTGCTCTTATCTTGACTCAGTGGATCAATGGGTGAAAGAATTGTTCGGAATCATACCTTTCGAGGGATGGAACATTGAGGACGACGATTTTAAAACGGAGGGGGTGGTCGACTTATTTGAGATTGACGAGGATCATGTGAGCGAAATGTCTATTCAACCCGTGTTAGAACCTAAAATGGAGTTGAAACCACTCCGAGCCACCTTAAGTATGTTTTTCTCGAAGCCAATGAGAGAAAACCCATGATAATTTTTGCGGAACTAGCCGAACATGAAGAGAAAGAATTGATTGAGGTACTTAAAAAGTACAAACAAGCAATTGGCTGGAGCATCGGGGACATTAGAGGAATAAGTTCGGTGATGTGCATGCATCGGATTGAGCTAGAAGAAGGAACCAAACCAATAAGGGACGGACAAGGATGCTTAAACCCGACACTTCAAGAGGTAGTAAAAAAGGAAATCTTCAAACTCATTGAAGAAGGAATTATCTACCCCGTGTCCGATAGCGAGTGGGTCATCCTAGTGCACTTCGTCCCCAAGAAAGGAGGCATAAAAATCATGGAAAGTGAGAAGGGAGAGGTCGTTCCAATGCGCTTAACCACCGGGTGGCGCATGTGCATTAATTACCGAAAACTTAATGCAGCAACAAGAAAGTATCACTTCCCACTTCCATTCATGGATCAAATGCTTGATAAACTGGCAGGGCACGACTACTATTGCTTTTTGGACGGGCTTTCAGGTTATTATCAAATAGCAATAGCCCTGGAAGATAAGAAGAAGACTACATTTACATGTCCTTTTGGCACGTATGCTTACCGGAGGATGCCATTCGGATTATGCAACGCACCAACAACATTCCAGCGATGCATGTTATTCATCTTCACCGAGTTCATTGACGACTTCCTCGAAGTCTCCATGGACGATTTTTCGGTATATGGCTCATCTTTCTCTCATTGCTTAAATAATTTGTCTAAAGTACTTGAAAGATGTGTAGAGTCTTGTTTGACGTTGAGTTGGGAAAAATCGAACTTTATGGTGAAAAGTGGGATTGTGCTTAGGCATGTTGTGTCAAGCAAAGGTTTGTAAGCTGATAAAGCAAAAATTGATGTTATTGAAACCCTCCCACCACCTAAAGATGTTAATGGAATTAGAAGTCTTCTAGGACACGCGGGATTTTATCGGCGTTTCATAAAAGACTTTTCTAGAATTTGTCGCCCGTTGTGTAAATTGTTAAATAAAGATGTACCTTTTGAGTTTGATGATAAATGTCTTGAAGCTTTTAATGTATTGTAAGAAGATCTCACACATGCACCGGTTGTAGTTGCACCCGATTGGTCACTACCATTTGAGATTATGTGCGACTCATCTAAAGACGCAGTAGGGGCTATTTTGGGGCAACGAGTCGATAAATTGCTAAGGGTGATCTGTTATTCTAGTCTCATGCTAAATAGTCCACAACGTGATTACACTACCACTGAACGTGAATTATTTATTGTAGTGTTTTCATTAGATAAGTTATGTTCTTATATTGTTGGGTCAAAAGTAATTGTGCACACCGATCATGCGGCTTGCGCCACTTATTTGTTAAAATCCAAAGTAAACCAATATTGATTCGTTGGGTTCTCCTTTTGCAAGAGTTCGACGTTGAAATGAAGGATTGAAAAGGATGTGAAAATGTGGTTGCCGATCATTTATCTCGCATGTTAGTAGATAATGAGTCTAGTGAACTTGATTTTATTGATGATATATTTCCGTATGATGATGCTAACATTGTTGGAAACATTGGCGAGCCTTGGTATGCTAATTTTGTCAATTATCTTGCATGTAATATTATCCCTAACCACCTTTCTGCACAAGAAAGAAAGAGATTTTTTTTTCTGAATGCAGGAGTTTCTTTTGGGACGATCCATACCTATATAAACGTTGCAAGGATGGACTCTATCGAAGGTGTGTACCAGATGAAGAAAAGATCGACGTGTTGAGGTTTTGTCATGACGAGGGAGGACATATCGGGAGTGAAAAGACAGCATTCAAATTCCTCCAATCCGGTTTATATTGGCCCTCACTATTTGCCGACGCACACCATTACTGCAAGACATGCGATAATTGTCAAAGATCGGGCTCAATAGGGAAGAAGAACGAGATGCCATTGGTTCCGAATAAAGTAATCGAAATCTTCGATGTATGGAGCATCGATTTCATGGGACCATTTCCGAAGAGTGGAGAGTATGAGTACATTCTTTTTGGAGTTGATTATGTCTTAAAGTGGGTGGAAGCAATACCATCTCGGAAGGCTAATTCCGAGATCGTTCTCAAATTCTTACACGAGAACATTTTCAGCCATTTTGGAGTACCAAGAGCGATAATAAGTGACGGAGGTAGCCATTTCTGTAACCGTGCTTTTGAACGGTTGATGAGCAAATGCGGGGTACGACATAAAATAGCAAACCCCTATCATCCACAAATGTTGGGACAAGTGAAAACAAGTAATCGACAAATCTAGGGCATTCTGGAGAAGACGGTAAAGCCAAACCGTAGAGATTCAGCGATGAAACTCGTTGATGCATTATGGGCATATCGAATGGCCCACAAAACAGTTTTGGGCATGAGTCCTTTTCGATTGGTTTGTGGAAAGGCTTGTCATCTTCCGGTTGAGTTAGCACACAAAGCAAAATGGGCAATACGAAAACTGAATATGGATGTAAATGAGGCTGGCGAATTTCGGAAGTTGGAGTTGAGCGAGTTGGAGGAAATAAGAAACGATTCTTATGAGATGGCGTGGGCAAGCAAGCAAAAGATGAAAGATATGCACGACAAAAAGCTTGTTCCAAAAGAATTGGAGGTAGGGAAACTAGCCTTACTATTTAACTCACATTTCAAATTATTTCCAGGAAAACTAAAGTCGAAATGGAGTGGGCCATACTTGATCACTAGTATCAACAAATTTAGAGCCGTCACTTTATATGACAAGAAAAGCGATTCCACATTCCAAGTCAATGGTCATCGGGTGAAATTATACCATGGGGACCCATTCCGAGAACTGATCATGAAGTCATGCTACTTGAAAATCCACCTCAAGACTCTTGAACAAAAAAGAGGTAACGTCTAGCAAAAGACGTTAAAAGTTGCACTTTTTGGGAGGTAACCCAAGTGTTTTGATTTTCTTTTTATTTCTGTACGTATTGTTCATATTGTTAGTTGTTATTTATGCTTTAAAATGTTTAGAAAGCTTGAAATCAACTTTCAGCACCGAGTATCCAATCGGAGGGATGAAAGAAACCGGTCGAATCAAGCTTTCTGGAAGACCATCCGACCAGATGGAGGTTTAAACCGATCAGACTAAAGTTACCGGCGAACCATCCGACCGAACAAGAGAGCTATCCGACCGGACCAAACACACTGGTCTCACATCTGATCGGACAGCAGCATAATCAGATCGGACGACAACGCAGATTTTATAAAAGTCAGTCTTCTTTAACTCGAAAATTTCACATTTCATCTATCATTCTCCTATTTTACAAAGCAAAAGAGCAAAAGTCGAAGAAATCTGAATCCCGAATTCTTGCAAACAAACATATCCGATCAGAGAACTAATTCAAGCAATTCCATCCGTTCGGACAAAAACGAGCAAACCCAATTTGCTCCCCTCAAACCTCAAGAGCATGAGTCTGCGATTCGAGAGGTAAAACGACTTGAAATCGTACTCTTTAACTGCTTGGGAATTGATTTGTAGGGATTTTTGAAAAGGGAGTGATTGTATGGTAGGTGTTTGGCGAATGTCCCGAGAGAGTTTTTGGTGCTCAATTTTCAAAATTTTTAATCGGAACGGCTTCTGGTTCACGAATGAGAAAGGTTAGCAACTGGGGAATAGGTCGAGGTAAAGGAACGAGCAACGCCGGGGGAGGCTTGGCTCTGTTCGATTTGATCGATGATAAGGAGGTGACGTTGTATAAATCTTTGATTGCAAGGGACGTCTACGCTCCTCGGCACATCGATACGGACTTTTAGGATCACAAAATTGCATTGGGCGATAAAACGGCGGAGAAATTCATGGCGGGCATCAAGGCCCTCAACTTGGAGAAATGGGCGGACATTAAGCAACCGGGCTACCGAACTCTAATGCTGGAGTTCTTCACGACCTACAAACCAGTTGTCGATGGATCTTTTGATTGCAAACTCCATAACCAACCATTCCATACCTCAAAGAAAGACCTCGACGCCATCTTCGGAATAAACATCGACAAACCGAGGGACGAATCATTTCAGCACGATGATTACGACAAGAAGGTTTGGTGGGAGAAACCGTTGGGAGCACCACCGGAGCCCGGATGCCATTTTAATTTCACTTCATTACGGTCGAATGCCATGTACTTGACATACAAGTTTTTCATGCAAGTGTTTTTGGGGAAGGAGGATATGACGTGGATCTCATCGTCCGAGTTACGAGCCTCGTGGATCGCGCACCACCAGGGTGACGTGAAACTTTATCCACTTTTGATCAGCGCGATAGAGAACATTTAACGAATGAACAATCGGAAGACGACAAAGCTCACCTTGGGAACATTCATCACCGAGCTCGTATGATACCACGGTTGCGACCCTTACGACGATGATATTATATATCTGAGCATGCCAATGCTAGTTGAAAGTCAAAATTTTAATGATCGGAATATTTCCATTCCGACCTTCATGATGGGCATGGAGAAGACAAGGCCGAAGTATTCGAGGACACTGACGACAACGACGACGATGATGATTATAATGAGGATGACAAAGAGAATGAGGAAGATGAGGAGGAGGATGGAGACGATGGAAACACGGGTTTCCAACGATACGAGCACGAAGACTACGGGGAAGGTCTCGAGTATGGTAGCTACGGCGGTGGCTATGGGGGAAGTTCTTATGGAGAAGGGTCGAGTAATTACCAGTATTACTCGGATGCGCAATGGAAGCAGCAAAAGGATTTCCAAGTGAGCGTGATGGATCAAATGAGGCAACCGAGCCTCAATAAAGAGGAGTACGCTAGGGACGCTTGCCAGAATGCGTGGGAGGCACGAGAGGAAGCAAGGATGTTTCGAGGTTACTTGGAGAGATTGGACGCCAACATGGCCACTACGGACCAATATCTCACCAGGTTGAACGACAACGTCGAGGCCAACCACAGATAGCTCGTCACCATTGATGAACGCTTGACGAGAATCGAGCATCACTACCCACCACCACCTCCAGACGACATGGGCCAATAGGTGGTCCCGCACCCCAATTTGTATCATTTCTATCCAAACTTGTCTTTTCTTTTAGTTTTTCATTTGTGTTGGGTGCGTGAGTGTCTGTATTTAAATAATTGATTTAAATTTCTGCATGTTTGAACTTTCCCTACCCCGTTATTATTTATTTTGATCAGCAACCAGGAGTTTTTTTTTTTTGTGAATCAAGGGTTTGTTGGGGGAATGTATGGGGTGTCGCCACGTCTAGTTGAAGTTCAGTGCTGAGAGGGAAATGGTTCGGTGTCAAAGTCGGAGTAGCAATCCGTGCTTAAGTCAAAAGGAGTTGGAGCGGCCCGTGAATAGTGCTGGGCTGGTCACTAGGTTGTTGGTCAATTGGGCCCAATTGAGTTAAATTAAACTTTACCAAGCCCATCTGTGAGGGTGTTTTAGTCTAATTTTATTATTTTGTCATGTAGGGAGATATTTTGTACCTTTGGCACCTGAATGTAACAAACCACATTCAGCAATTACTATATTTACGGGAATATGGATGTGAACAGAGATCATTAATCAAAATTACATAATTTCTCTCCCAAAATCTCCTCTGAACTCTATCTTCATCCATCCATCTTCTTTTTTTTTTTTTTTGGAGAGAGAAATTATGTAATTTGATTAATGATTCTCTGTTCACATCCATATTCCCCGTAAATATAGGAATTGCTGAATGTGGTTTGTTACATTCAGGTGCCAAAGGTACAAAATATCTCCCTACATGACAAAATAATAAAATTAGACTAAAACACCCTCACAGATGGGCTTGGTAAAGTTTAATTTAATTCAATTGGGCCCAATTGACCAACAACCTAGTGACCCGCCCAGCACTATTCACGGGCCGCTCCAACTCCTTTTGACTTAAGCACGGATTGCTGCCCTGACTTTGACACCGAACCATTTCCCTCTGAGCACTGAACTTCAACTAGACGTGGCGACACCCCATCCATTCCCCCAACAAACCCTTGATTCACAACACTTTGAAAGCAAGGTGATCGAATTTTGAAAGCTTCACAAAATTGCTAACGACTAAGTGTAATTTTAAATAATTATATATAAATAGGTTTTCAAAATTTTGCATTAAACAATCTCAAAAGACTCCAAAGATGGATCACACCATCCATGATTTCGACGGGCATTCCAGTACAAACACAATAAGCATGGGAATGATTTTGACATAGGTTGAAATAAATAGTTGGTTAATTCATACGTAGTTACTAAATAAAATGATATGGTAAAGGTTAATAAAATGATAAGAATGATTTTGATGATGCGTGCAGACTGATCCATCCAATCGGATATAGTTTCCATCCGACCGGATGAGGTGTAATTAACATGTCCGATCGGTGAATGTTCTTGTTCGGTCAGACAACAGGACAGTAAGTTTTATCCGGTCGGATATAGCTCCCATCCGACCGGATAATACCTTTTTTGGTTGAATTTCGACCGATTCACCCCCCCCCTGCAAAAAGAAATTAGCAAAAAGAAAAAAAAAGATGAGCTACTAGCCAGAGCCCATTTGCATCGCCAGTGCTGCTAGTGAAAAAGAAGGATGCATCATGGAGGCTTTGTGTTGACTACAAGTATTTAAATGACTTAACTGTTAAGCATGAATTCCCAATTCCAGTCATTGATGAGCTACTGAATGAGTTACATGGGGCAAAATACTTTTTCAAGATTGATTTGTGGTCAGGGTATTTCCAGATATTGATGAAACCAGAACACAGATACCTAACTACTTTCAACACTCATCGTGGTCAATTTGAGTTCCTAGCTATGCCTTTTGGGTTGTGCAATGCACCAGCCACATTTCAGTGCCTAATGAACCAAGTGTTTAGTGACAGCCTGAGAATGAGTACACTGGTGTTTTTTGATGATATTTTAGTCTACAGCAAGGAATGGGATGAACACATTCAACATTTGAGGGGTGTTTTGAAAAAACTTAGGGACAACCATCTATTTTCCAAAAGAAGCAAATGCCAATTTGGGCAAAAACTGATGGAATATCTGGGCCACATCATCAACCAAGAAGGGGTGACCACTGACCCCCAGAAGATAAAGTGCATGGTCAACTGGCCCACACCCAGAACAATCAAACAGTTGAGGGGATTCCTAGGGTTGACTGGTGATTACTATAGGAAGTTTGTAAAAGGGTATGGATTACTGAGTAGACCACTAACCAACTTACTCAGGAAGGACAAGTTTATGTGGGGAGAGGAAGCTGAAACAACTTTTCAGGAGTTGAAGAGGGCTATGACCACCACACCCATCCTAGCTCTACCAGATTTCTCCCAACCATTTATTTTGGAGACCGATGCTAGTGGATATGGGATTGGAGCTGTTCTTATGCAGCAGGGGAGGCCAATAGCTTTTATGAGAAAACTACTATACCCAAGGAACCAAGCACTATCCATATATGAGAAGGAATTACTAGCCGTTCTTATGGCTATACAAAGGTGGAGACACTATTTGCAGGGGCACAAATTCATCATTAGGACAGACCAACAAGCACTCAAACATTTGCTGGATCAAAAGGTTATGAACCCTACCCAACAGAAGTGGATCACTAAGCTATTGGGATTAAACTATGAAACCCAATACAGGAAAGGGAAGGGGAACAGGGCAGCTGATGTCCTATCCAGAGTAAGGGAAGTAGAGGGGGAGAATTATGCAATTACTACCATAACACCTGTATGGATGCAGAAGGTGACCCAGAGTTATAAGGGTGACCCCTTCACCAGCAAGATATTAACAGCTAAGGCTTTGGACACAACTTCATACCCAGATTTTGAAGTTAATGAAGGACTTATCAGATACAAGGGCAGGTTGGTAGTGGGAAATGATACAGAATTGAGAAAGATGATTCTTGAGGTGATGCATGGCTCAGCATATGGTGGGCATTCTCGAATAGGGGGAACATACATGAGAATTAAGGGAGTATTCTACTGGCCTAAGATGAAATTTGACATTATTCGATGATCCAGAAATGTGAGGTTTGTGCTATGAGCAAAGGTAGCCATGAGCCCTATCTAGGTTTGCTACAACCTTTACCCATCCCAGAACAAGCATGGACGCACATAAGCATGGATTTCATTTAGGGGTTGCCTTAGGTAAATGGGAAAAGTGTGATCCTAGTAATAGTGGACAGGTTCACCAAATATGGACACTTCCTACCCCTATTACATCCCTATTCAGCTAGTCAGTGGCCCAGCTATTCATGGACCATATATATAAGCTACATGGGTTACCCCTAAGCATAGTGACAGACAGAGATAGGGTGTTTACTAGTGTCTTTTGGGGTGAACTTTTCAAACTAATGGGGGTAAAACTTAATTTATCTTCAGCCTATCACCCCCAAACCGATGGACAAACTGAAAGACTAAATCAATGTTTGGAGGGCTACCTAAGATGCATGGTACACAACAACCCAAGATCCTAGTTAAAGTGGCTTAACCTTGCTGAGTATTGGTATAATACTAACTATCACACAGGTTAAAATCCACTCCCTTTCAAGCTTTGTACGGGTACCCTCCTCCCCTACTCTCTACACAACCCTATGTGAAATATGCGGACACAGAAGCAGGGGAGTTTGTAAAAGACCGACATGAAATGATCAAGAAACTAAGAGAAAACCTAATTCATGCACAAAACAGGATGAAGGTTTATGAAGATAAGTCAAGGACTGAGAAGACATATGCAGTAGGTGAAGAGGTATACCTAAAATTGCAACCCTACTGGCAGAACTCCATACAGTTGAGAAAGAATCTGAAGCTATCACCACGCTACTACGGCCCCTATCGGATTTTGGAGAAGATCGGCGAAGTCACATATCACCTTGATCTACCACCCGATTCGCGGATCCACCCCATGTTTCATGTCTCCTTGTTGAAGAAATGGCTGGATCCGGATAAGGCACCCTCTCTTGAACTATCAACCACGGCAGTGGAGGGGAATTGCGAGCTAGCTCCAAAGAAGGTTTTAGGGAATCGACTGGTGAAAATGGGAAAATCGGAAGTTGAGCAGACTTTGGTTGATTGGGGTGCTGATTTACAGAACAATCCCACTTGGGAGGATGCAAAATTCATCAAGAAGAAATTTTTAGGAACAAATCCTTGCGGACAAGGATTTCAATTTCGGGGGGCTGATGTTGTGAATCAAGGGTTTGTTGGGGGAATGGATGGGGTGTCGCCACGTCTAGTTGAAGTTCAGTGCTCAGAGGGAAATGGTTCGGTGTCAAATTCGGGGCAGCAATCCGTGCTTAAGTAAAAAGGAGTTGGAGCGGCCCGTGAATAGTGCTGGGCTGGTCACTAGGTTGTTGGTCAATTGGGCCCAATTGAATTAAATTAAACTTTACCAAGCCCATCTGTGAGGGTGTTTTAGTCTAATTTTATTATTTTGTCATGTAGGGAGATATTTTGTACCTTTGGCACCTGAATGTAACAAACCACATTCAGCAATTCCTACATTTACGAGAATATGGATGTGAACAGAGATCATTAATCAAATTACATAATTTCTCTCCCAAAATCTCCTCTGAACTCTATCTTCCTCCATCCATCTATCTTTTTTCTCTATTCTAATACCATTCCCAGAAATTACAGTTCAACAATTCCAAAGAAATAAACTAGAATTTATCAAAAACATTACACAAAGTTTGAATAAAACCCCTGTGAGAAGCCTTGTGTGATTATCAACATTTCATGCTTTGATTCGATGAGTGTTTTGAGAAGTCTCTAAAAGCCGCATGTGTACATTTGGTTTTGAAAATGACGATAGGCACATATAAAACCCGATTCCATCTATATTAAAAAATAAAAGCCACTATAAATTCCTAATAAGCCCGTTTGAGCCTTTATTCCGTCTCTTTGTTAGCCATGAGCAGACGATTTGGGAGCACGGAAGTTGTGGGCATACACGGACTCACAATTAATAGCTCGGCAGTTTGATGGCTCTTTTGAAGCTAAAGAAGAGCGCATGGAGATATATTTGGGTAAGCTGCGAGAGTAGGCAGCCCGTTTTGAAGAGTTTAAGATGGAACATCTGCCGCGAGCTGAAAACACATGGGCTGATCAGCTCGCTCGAATAGCAGGAGCGTTGGGAACTTGTGATACTCAAAAAATCACATTGATGGAGTTGGGCCGTAGAAGTATAGAGAAAGGGAAAGAGGTTATGGAGATTGAGGATAAAGATGATTGGCGCACACCATATGGGACGTTCTTGTTAGAGCGAAGGAGGGTGCAAAGAGATTGATAACGAAGGAGGCTAGGGTAGTAGCTCGCTTTTGTGTAATCCATAAAGAGTTGCATAAGAGATCGCGATTTGGGCCTTTTCTGAAGTGTTTGGCAAAGGAGCAAGGATTGGAAGTGTTGATGGAAATACATGAGGGATCTTGCGGTGATCATGCGAAAGGCAAAGCTTTGGTGGGCATAACTTTGTGAGCTGGTTTCTTTTGGCCAGGAATGAAGGCTATGGCTAGCGATCTGGTGCGAACGTGTAAGAAGTGTCAAATGTATGCACCGGTTATCCATATACCGGCAGAAGAGATGATGGTTATGAGCTCGCCATGTCAGTTCGCGCAATGGGGTATTGATATCGTAGGTCCTTTTCCAAAAACCCCGAGCAACAAGGAGCATATATGGTGGCAATTGATTACTTTACGAAGTGGGCGGAGGCTGAGGCTGTTACTGGGATAAGTGAGCAGCACATGATGGGTTTTATTTTTAATAACATATTTTGCAGATTTGGTGTGCCGCGAGTGTTAGTGTCTGATAATGGAATCCAGTTTAATGGGAGAAAGATTCGAAACTGGTGCAAAGAGATGGGGATGAAGTAACGATTTGCTTATGTGGCACATCCTCAAACTAATGGGCAGGTCGAAGTTACTAATCATATAATTGTGCAGGGACTTAAGTTATGATTGGAGAAAGTAGGAGGACTCTAGGAGGAAGAGCTCGCTTCGGTTCTATGGGCTTATCAAACAACACCCCGGACCTCTACGGGCGAGTCGCCGTTTAGTTTGGTTTATGGCATGGATGCGGTTATTTCAGCAGAGATAGTGGGGGGCTCGCAGCACTTGGCAACATTCAATGCGGAGGAGAATGAGAGATTAGCTCGGGGAGAGATCGAAACGATAGATGAGATATGCGATAGGGCAGCAGCTCGCGTGGAGCATTATAAACAGAGGATACAGGTCGCTTTAATTAAGCGGGTCAAGCATCGTTGTTTTCAAGTCGGCGATTTAGTATGGAGGCGAGATGATGCGCTGCGTCTGACCAAGAAGTTGGAGCCAAATCGGGTTGGGCCGTTAAAATGGTGAAAGTGCTACAAGGAGGAGCTTATGTACTTCAAGAGGCAAGTGGGAAAGTTTTGCCCAGAAGATGGAATATATGTCATTTGAAGAAGTATTACGCCTAGAAGGCGGTTGGGAGAGGGTAACTCTTGTTCGGAGGTCACCTCTCCTATAGTGAAAGTGTGTGGAAAGTGGGCTGACGCTTTGTTAAGGTCGGCGGTGTGGGAGAGGGAAACTCTTGTATGGAGGGCACCTCTCCCATAGTGAAGTGAGAGTTGTTGTTTCAGCGGGCTGATGCTTCGTTTAGGTCAGCGGCGTGGGAGAGGGTAACTCTTGTTTGGAGGCACCTCTCCCATAGTGAAGTGAAAGTTGTTGTTTCAGTGGGCTGACACTTCTTTTAGGTCGGCGACGTGGGGAGGGGGTAACTCTTGTTTGGAGGGCACCTCTCCCGCATGAAGTAAGTAGTTGTGTTAAGAAGTTGTAATAAGAGGTCAGTGATAAGAAGTTGTACGGTGGGAGAAGGTAACTCTTGTTTGGAGGGCACTTCTCCCACAGAAAGTGAGTAGTTGTGTTAAGAAGTTGTGATAAGAGGTCAGTGATAAGAAGTTGTACGGCGGGAGAAGGTAACTCTTGTTTGGAGGGCACTTCTCCCGTATAAAGTTTTTTAAAAGATTGGTTTCTTGCAATAAAGAGGGTTTTGTCGAGCTATGTTGATGATTTTTTGTGATTGAAGTGATTATAGTGTTTTTTGATTGTTTTTGTGCGGGCTATTTTATGTGGTATATTGTTTAAGGAGTAGTCCGTAAGTCGCGATTGATTGTTTTGTGCCCCAATGGATGGCGTGGGGCCTATATTATCTCATGAACTTTATTGTGCTTATCAGTTATATTTTCTAAGTGCAGGATCAAAAGTGTTAGCGAGTTATGCATATATTAAAGTGCAAGATTAAAACTGTTTATACATAACAGGGGTGTAAGCATAAGTTGTTCAGGTGGTTTTTTAGCAGAAGAAGGGGGTGGGCTTGTGGTAGTACTTGGTTCAGGCAGAGGGACCAGGTCCTCCAATGGCGCCTCCAGCTCAGAGGACAATCGAGCAGACAGGATGGCCTTACTCTGGCACGACAGCCACCACTTCGTGTCAATTGGCTGCTACAATTCGCCTTTGAAGGAGCTGAAGGGGCTCAGTTGGTTGATGATGGCAGGAAGATCCGGGCTGTAGGTGACTTTCAGTGCGGTCACCTGCTATTGTATGATATCAGCGGTTTTGTAGAGCCATTCCCGAGCACCAACATCCATTATACTAAAGTAGATGGAGGACTTCTCATAGGCCTCCACCAGCTCTTCCCTATAAGCGTCGATAAACCTCCTGCCAGCTGCGCTTGTGAGGAAGGTCCGCCGACCTTCAGCCACACCTCGCTCATGGGCCTTCTGGCCTTGCTCTTGAAGCTGTTGATTTTTGAGTTGGATCTCTCCCACCTGGTTTTGCACGTCTTTGAGCGTTTCAGCCTTCTTTTGCGCATCCTTGAGTTCGTTGCTGGTACGAGCCGCCTCATCCTTCAGGCTATTCACCTGGCCCTTCAGAATCTGTATTTCCTCCTCGCGAGCTTTCAGTAGCTTGAGCGCTCCATTCAATTCCCCTTGTGTCAGCAATAACTGCCTCGTTTGCTGTTCGGTCTGGGCAGTTAGCTCATCACATGTTTTTTGGAGCTCGCTTTTTGATGAACGAGCTACTAACTCTTTGGAGAGTTTGGAGAACAGAGGACTCAGCTATATCAGAATGTTTTGTGAGTATTGATAAGTGTTAGATGTATTGAAAAAGAAGGTTCCTTTAAAATTGACATGTTTGATCGCGCGCTCGTTGAGAAGGGTCTGGATGTCCTTGGCGTTGTCGCATTTTGCCAGTCCCTTGCTCAGATCTTGCGAGCCAGCAGAGGTCGCTGCAGGACCTTTACAAAGGCGATGACGCTTTTTTTATGGCGGGCTCGGGCTCTTTGCTGCTAGGCTCTCGAGAATAGGTTGAAGAGGTCATTTTCCCTTGCCTGTAGCAGATCTCCTTATCAGTTGGACCTCCTCCGCATCATCGTCAGCCTCTGTGCCAAAAGTCTAATTTAATGCATCATCCACACTGATCGGAAGAGGCACTGGGGCAGCTGCGGACTGAGGAGAGATTGTTTCTTGGTCGATTCAGCGCGCGACGCGACGCGAAGCGACGCAAGTATTGATGAATGTAACTACAATAATGGAGAGAAGTGTCATTATTCGGCCTTGATAGTGGGAAATATTGTATAGGTACAGGACTTGAGGAATCTACCGAACTCAGACCCAGTAAGGGCAAGATCTGGTTCGACGGGGCGAGAGTTGATGCCCACGTATCGGAACACATCAGACCAGTTGGTGAGTAGCACCACGTCAAAGGGGCGCTTACTCTATTCTGCGAGTTGGTTGAAGTATTTTTTGTACAGTTTGGGAAAATGTTTGGGGGTGGGTTGTTTGTGTTGTTTAGGGGTATGGTCTTGCAGCTCGGTGATAAAGGGCCAATCTTCAGTATTGTGAATAAAGAAGAAATTCCTTTTCCACTCGGGGACTTTATTGGAGGGATTTATCAAAAAGCGAGGTAGACCCGAGCGAGATGAAAGGTAGAAGGTGTGCCGATGATATTTATTTGGAAGCAAAATTGGAAAAAACCTGGATCGGGTTGGGTGTTATAGTATTTACACAGTATGAGGTAGCCCGCCAGGAACTTCATGGAGTTAGGGGTCAGTTGTAAGGGAGGAATTTTATACAAGTGAGAAATAGCAACATAAAATGGATGGGCTGGGAATCTAAAACCTGCCACCAGCAATGTGTCAAAGAGAGTGATGTGATTAGGGAGAGGTTTCAGGGGGTCCGGGTGAAGGCTGTCGGGCAGAACCATCTTAGCGGTTTCAGGGAGGTTAAGGATCCGTTGGAATTTCTCCAGCTTTTTTGGGTCGGGGAGTATCTAGTAGTTGTGTTTTATTTCTTTGGTCGCAAGAGAAGAGGAGGGCAGGTCGGCAGCAGTTAGTGAGCGAGCTAGGGTCACTGGGTTTTCCCTAAAGTGCTCGCAATAGGGTGGATTGTTAGAGTTTTGCAGGGGAATGCCTTCCGGAATGTGTACAAGAGTTAGGGAGGCAGAGGAAGGATCCTCGGGAATATTATCTATCAGATCTTGAACCTCAGTATGAGCTCTGGTTTGGGCTTGAAGCTCCGACCAACTGACATCGCCTTCTGGCTCGTCACGAAGGCTAGAGGAAGGTAGGGAGGGTTGTTCTTGTCTTCTCTCCAGGATAAAGGGGTTTTCAGTAGGGTTTGAATCGGGATAAAGGGTTGAGTTTTGGGAGGTGGATGTAGAAGATGCTGGTTTTACCAATAATCAAAACATACAGGGGAAGGGGAGTAGCACAAAATCATGACAACTCAGCAGATGCTTTACATTTTTAACAAATTTAAATCACTGAAAAGATGAAGGATTAGGGGACTTACACATTCTCGGAGTGCTGGAGATCGGTAAAAGATGCTGCGCTGTTGATAAATTCTGAGAATTTGCTAAGTCGACGAGCTTTGTTGAAGGGTAAAAATGGCGATTTTCTGGTTGTATTCTGTGATAAAGTGGTGAGTGGGGAAAGTGAAGGGGTTTTTGTGTTGAGTGGCGAGAAAGTGGATGGGACAGGTAGGAGCGGGAAAGACAGTAGGGTTTTTGGGAATGTTTTGGGCCCACTGTGTTTATTATAATGCGAGAAAAGGAAAGAGTGGCACGTGTCCAAAAAATGGCAGGCTGCATTTAATGAAACTTAAATGGGAGTGGATGTATAGGGGGAGGCGTGTCTTGACTTTTCGGGTTACTCGTGATTATGATCTTGAGATTATCAAGATTGAATTTAATCTCAGGTCGTGGATGAACGCTGTATGGTTTCAGGCTGAGTCTAAGGACTTGGTCGGGGGACTCGTAGGTCGTCTCTTAAGAGATGATCATTTTATCTTAGAAGAAGCGAGCTTAGTGGGTTGAACTTTTGCAGGTCGCAGGTATATTATAGTGGTAAGATGCGTATTATAGCTCGGTTTGTTGAGCTGTGTGATTGTGAAGTATAGTGGTTTATTGGTGTGCGTATATTTTATTGTTGATAGTGGTTGTGCTCTTATGATTTTGTTTTACATGTCCTATCTGATTTCATGCTTTAATCAGCTAGAACATGAGAGACTAGCTGATACGGACAAAAATGTCCACATGTGATATTGTTTGATATTTGTGATTATTTGTGAAAGGCGACCTCATTTCCTAGAGAGGGTGTTCCTCTGGGAGATGAGCAAGCTGGGTTGTGTTTTTGAGAAGTGAGCGAGCTCGTTTTTGAAGAGTAGCGACCTGGAGTATGAGGATGAGTTCTCATATAGGGTCGCGGCCTCTTATGATTGGTGCTGAGTGATTTAGCTCGTTCATGGTCTTAGTATGGATGAGTTTTTGGGGCCTTGGTGGGCTGTATGGAAAGAATAATGGGCCCAGACCTATTCTATTAATTTAATGAGAGGTTTATTGTTTATGGGAACTTACCATAAGGGAAGAATCCTAATGTTAAGTCGGTTGTAGTGTCATGGTATTTATGGAATTGTAGTGGGAGAAGGTAACCCTAGATTGAGAGAGTACTTGTTTTATCTCTATAAAAGGAGGTGCTTACCTCTCATTATACATGTTACATATTATATCGCAGCATATATTGTCTTGTTTTTGAGTAGTAGTGTGAGTTGTGATTTGCTTATTAACTTAAGCATCGGAGGGCCTTGACGGGCCTGTCATCCGACCCGTCCGAGTCGCTGTTTTGCAGGACCAGCTAGGTCGCCAGGAGATTCGCAGAGGGTTTGGCAGGTCGCTGTGACGTATTTGGAAGCAATTTCAGGTCGCTGATCTCTACTCTGAGGTTAGTGTCCCGTATATTTGGTAACACAACTTTTTGGACTTTTCAGATATATTAAAAAATTAGCATCTTTAAATCAAGTTAGATCAATTACGGGGGTTTCTGTCGATTAGCAGATACTAGCAGTAGCTCTGCTAGTGTACCCATGGATAGTTGGGTACAAAGAAACATATGGAACGTTGAAATAACACGGTGTAAATATGAAATGATTTGTTAAATAAAGTATATAAATATAATTAATATCTCAACCTTATAATGTGGGGGTTTGATTTTCCAACACTCCATAATATGAGAGAGCATACACAGTGGGTGGTGAAACCCCACTGTGATCGAAGCATCCTTGCTTGTAAAGCCTCCAATATGCGGGATTTGGAGTGACAATAGGTTGGCAGAGGGGAATGGCGGGCACCGCGGGCAAACCTTTCCAACAGCAATAAAAGTTTTTTTTTTCTTTTTTAATCAAATGGCTGAGACAAAGGATGTCGGTCTCAACTATAAATTCCTCTTCTTCTTCTTTTTTTTATTCATAAAAAATCGATAATAATTGGAAAAATTGAAATTACATAATTAACAATCAAAAAACTAATAATGAATAATTTTGAGTTTCAAAAAATTGATACACTTATTAACAAAATTTATGAAAAAAATCAAAAAATATGGAAAATTTGAAAAAAAAAATACATAAAAGTTTGAAAAAAATTGAAAAAAAATGTAATAGAAAATACAATAATTCATTAAAAAAGAAATTTGGAAAATTACTTAAAAATTCAAAAAATTGATTTTTAATAAAGAAACACAGTGTAATGTTTTCAATTATTTAATTATTTGTAAGATTTTTATTATTTTAGTGTCATCGGCATTTTATTTATCATTTTCATAAAAATGGAATAAAATAAAAAGATAATTTATGAAACATCACCTCTTCCTTCTCCTCTTACCATTGGAGATGTTGAGATCACATAACTTTCATACATAACTTCTGATATCACTTTCCCTCATATCATCTCTCATATACATTCTCGAGTCTTTGTAAAGGTGTATGAACTTCAGCCATAGATAATTTGTTACACTTTTTGGATATACTCGTATACAAATATGATGTTAATTTATTACATTGATCCGGGTGTACTTTGCTAGGTGCACCCGACAGAAATCTATCATCGTCCAGTTATATTTGATGATATATGTTAGTTATACATGATCATATATATAAGTTATATATGACGACATATGACAAAAGTTTAGAGTTTAAGTTTACTTTTCCATTTTAGGGTTTAGTTTTTCATTTATAAGGTTTAGTTTTCCATTTTAGGGTTTCGGCAGAAATCATTATCCTACCAATTATATGTTGTGATATATGACAAAAATTTACGCTTAGAGTTTACTTTTCCATTTCAGGGTTTAAATTTTCATTTTTAGGGTTTAGTTTTTCATTTTAGACTTTAATTTTTCATTTTAGGATTTCTTTAGATTTAGTATTTCAGTTATTTCTGATGATATATATCAGTTATATATAATAATATGTACCCATTATATTTAAAAATATATTTAAATTAGGAAAAATACACTAAACCCCTTGAATTATTCGGATTTTTACAATTTTCCATATGAACTATGCGTTTTTTTATATTTTACCCTATATGGACAATTTTACCTCTGAATATTTTGGTAAAAATTAGACTTAAACCCCCATACTATGAGTATTTTTGCACTTTACCATATAACATAATATTTTTTTTTTGATTTAACCAAATTATTTCTTATTTTATTTATTTATATCTACATCTTATATATTCATTACCTACAAAAATTAAATAATTAATTAACAAGTATTCTAATATGTATTCTTAATTGATAAACTTATTTATTATATGTATTCATATTATAATATTATTTTATTAATATTATAATTCAAAAATAAACTAACTATATTAGTAGTGTTTTAAACTCATAAATAGGAGAATTTGAACCAAACTTATTACTTTGGAATGAATTCAAAGCACTACTAACACAGTTGCTTTAGTTCGATTTTATTTTTAAAAATATTATTTTATTAAAATATTACAATAAATTAGAGAATATTGAACCAAACTTATTATTTAATATCTTAATCGATACGCGCCCAATATAATACCGAAATAATAAATTTAGTCTTTATTTCTAATTATAATATTGAAAAAAAATAAATATTATAATATGAATACATATAATAAATAAGTTTATTAATTAAAGAATTATGTATTAATTATTTATTTTTAGTAGGTAATGAATACATAAAATGTAAACATAAATAAATAAAACAATTGGTGAAATGTAAAAAATGTTACGCTATATGGTAAAGTGCAAAAAACACGCAGTATGGGAGCTTAAGTGTAGTTTTCACCACATTTTTTCAGGGGTAGAATTATCCACATATGGTAAAGTGCAAAAATCCTTTGTATAGTGTTTTTTTTAAAAAAAGTAAAAATTATATTATAAAATGTAATGAATAATTCAGAGGTTCAACATATTTTTCCTTGAAATTATATATAATAATAAATTAAATTATTAAGTACACCTTGAAAGATACACCAAGATCTATGACCAAAATCTATAATTATCCATTGCGATAATCGTTTTCTAACTTATTGGCAGTTGTACATGGTCAAAATATATATGGTTATATATAAGCAAAATTTCAAAACAGCCCCAATAACTTAGGGGGTTGACAATTTAATACCACTAAATTTATTTGGTGGAAAATTTACCTAGTAACTTACAAAATAATATCAATTTAACCCCAATTTGGCCGGAAAACAAAAATTCGCCGAATTCTTTTAATTTCCGGCGAAAAATGTTGACTTTGACCAATTTTGACAAAGTCAATGTTGATGTGAAAAGAAAAAAAATTAAAAAAATGATTTAAAATTAGAAATTTGTTTTAAGAATATTTTAAAATATAATATTTCTAAAAGATGAAAAATATATTATAAAATCTAAAAACTTTTAAATATGCCAATGAAATATTATTAAAATATAAATTAAAATAAAAGTTGAAAATATTTTTAAAATTCATTTTTATGAAATATGTAAAAAGAAGGTAATTAAAATATAAAATAAAATAAAGTTGAAAAATGGTTTTATAAAGTTTTCGAGATTATATTTCATATGCAATGAAATATTTAAAATATAAAATCAAATCAGAATATGGGTAAATATCTATAAAAAAACTGAAAATATTTTTATATTTAAAAATATTTATAATAAGGTATTTTAAATTAATTTTCTTTGTTTATCTTAAAACATTCTCGTTTCATATGCAAAATAATTTAATCTATAAAATATTCTTTTTGGATGCTTTTAATTATGTATTTTAATATATTATTTTAGATATTAAAAAAAACCTGATTCTTAATAAATATATTTTTTTTTCATATTTAGTATTGATTTTATATTTTTTACGTAGTTCAAATAATTCCAAAATTTATAATATATTTTTTCAGATTTTCTTTATTTTTATTTTTGAATATTTTTTATATAAAATAGTTTAATATTTTAAAATATTTCCCTAGATTTTATTTTAAATTTATATTTTAATAGTGTTTTTTAGAAATTTAAAATAATCTCAAATTTTATAATATATTTTCCATCTTTTTGTTTAATTTTTTAATTTAAATAGTTTTTAAAAACATTTTTAAATTTTAAAACAAGTTTATGATTTTGTAATAAAATTTTTGATTTTTGTTATTATTTTTTGTCACATCAGTGTTGACTTGGTCAAAATTGATCCAAGTCAATATTTTTTTGCCGGAAAATGAAAGAACCCGATGTACCTCTTTTTTCTGCCAAAATTTGTGTTAAATTACTATTTTGTTAAGTTAATGGGTAAATGTACTACTAAGTATATTTAGTTATTAAATTATCGCCACCCCGAACTATTTTATAATTTTACCTTATATATATGGCAGGCAGATACAGAAGGTGCAAAGTTAATTTAAAAAATATTGATAATTTGAGTAGATAAAATATAACTTTTTTCAAAAGCAAATGACAATACATTTTCATATCGATGAAAGAAAATACTACTGTGTAAATGAACCAATCACAGACATGTCTTTTCATTCTGAGGGTAAGTCAATCATATGTTCCGTATTCCTATTACACAGGATAAATAATGTGTGTATATATTAGTGGTGTTGATCCGGTTACGGTTAACCGGCTAACCGCCGGTTAATAACCGGTTGACCGGCGGTCACGGTTATAACCGTAACCGTCAACCGGC
>BMAC01000774.1:550496-560834 GCA_014905375.1 Phtheirospermum japonicum
TGATTCTAAATCCATTTAAGTTCATTTATTCAATTTTTATTTAAATTTTAATTTACCACCACACACAAAAAAAAAAAGTAAAAAACCGGTGGTTTTACTGGCGGTTTCGGTTAACCGGTTTAACCGTAACCTTAACCGGTTCTCAACAGGTTAGGTTACGGTTACGCCAAAACCGGTTAACCTAACCGCCGGTTAATTAACCGGCCGGTTATAACCGTATTAACACCTCTGGTATATATGATTTTATCTTAATATACATTGAAACGTTGAAATCTCAATCATAGTTCGAAGAACCTTTCCCTTATTTTTTGAGATAGTATACCATAGACTCAGATGCACCTTGTAATTTAATTTATCATCACATATAACTGTTATATATCATCACATATAATTGGTACATATCATCACATATAAATGATACATATTATCAAGTAATTGAAATTCTAAATTTAAAATTTAAAAAAAAAATAAATCCAAAACAAAAAATTAAACCCTAAAAATAAAAATTTAATCACTAAAATAAAAAACTAAACCCTAAAATTGAATATTAAACTCTAAATCCTAACTTTCTATTATATGCCATCACATATAACTGACACATATCATCACATATAACTAACACATATCATCACATATTACTGGCAAAATGATAGATTTTTGCCGGGATCCTAAAATGAAAAAATAAATAAAAAAATAAAAAACTAAACCTTAAAATGAAATATTAAACCTTTAAAATGGAAAATTATACCCTAAAATGTAAAACTAAACCCTAAAATAGAAAAGTAAACACTAAACTTTAAATTTCTGACACATATCATCGCGTATAACTACAATATATCATCACGTATAACTATTATATATTATCACATAAACAGGATACACCTAGCAGGATGCCCACGTGCACCTAATTAAATTGCCTTTTTCCCTAAAGACTCGAATCTGCAATATTTGGACTTATTAATGCGTTTTATCGCCCCCAAGATTTCGAAAATGAAATTCATATCCATATTGCTAGCTTGAGTTGGAAATTCTGATAAAAACATTCTCAATCCATTAACACAAATTTATGCTTCAGATTTGATACTCCAATTAACTAAACAAGAAAAAGAAAAAAAAAAAGAAAAAAGAATGAAAGCTAAAACTCTCTCACACACATCCATTTAACAAAACCAAACTGAGGCAAAATTTATGCTCTAGTGATTCTTCTGTCCATTTCAAATGCATGGATGAATTTAAGCCCTTCACTCAATTCAACAACCATAAATATGCTAGACCAGCCCATGCACACATTGGATGGTTGAGATTTTTTGATTTTTGATTTTTTTTTCAACATAGGTTTTTAAACCTTCAATTAAATAATATATAGTATTCTATATTAGCAAAGACCAGATGATGATTTGACATTCCTAATGGTTGGTCATCAAGTAAGTACACTTCTCCACCATCAAATAAAGAATTTAGCCTTATCCAATCTTGTAGTAATGATACTGCCTGTCTAGAAGCTTAAAATCATTTCTTGAAAAAACAACAACTTATGTTTAGACAGTTAGACTTGTACAATCTATTTCATGTTTCATCTATTATTATCGGAGGCGGATTCAAAAATTTATTTGGATAAGTCTCCATCTATTATTACCAGAGGCGTATCCAAATATTTATTTGGATAAAACTCCTATATGATTGGACTCAAATTTGGTAGAATTAAATAAATAATATATATTTAAATATAAATTAAAAAAATATGTTAGGTTCAAAAAATATTAAAAAAATGTGTCGGGACGCTGGTGGGAAAAGCGTCCCGCTCACATTCTATAAGGTACAAATAGTAACCGTTCTAGAATGTGAGCGGGAGAAGCGTCCCGAACCTCAGTCGACATTCTAGAGGGTACATATAAATAACCGTTTTAGAATGTGAGTCCCGAACCTAAAAAGACTTTCTACTCTTTTTTGGGGCTGAAATGAATAAAAACAATTAATATTTTCACAAGATTAATAATTTTTTCATTTACAAATAAAATCAATTTTATTAAATAATTAAAAAATAAACAAGAAACAAATAAATTCGAATTTTCACATAATTAATGATTTCTCACAAAATAAATAAATAAAGATTTTTTTCACATAATTAATAATTTATATATTTGTAAAATTTAAATTTATTGATTTGTGATGAAATTATTAATTATGTGAATAATTAAATTTGTTAATATGTCAATTGATTTATTTTTTGTAAATTCTTAATTATGTGAAAAGTTAAATTATATGAAATTATTAATTATGTGAAAAAAATCTTAATTTATTTATTTTGTGAGAAATCATTAATTATGTGAAAATTCGAATTTATTCGTTTCTTGTTTAGTTGTTAATTATTTAATAAAATTGATTTTATTTGTAAATGAAAAAATTATTAATTTTGTGAAAATATTAATTATTTTTATTCATTTCAGCCCCAAAAAAGAGTAGAAAGTCTTTTTAGGTCCGGGACTCACATTCTAGAACGGTTATTTATATGTACCCTCTAGAATGTCGATTGAGGTTCGGGACGCTTCTCCCAGAAGCGTCCCGCTCACATTCTAGAACGGTTACTATTTGTACCTTCTAGAATGTGAGCGGGACGCTTTTCCCACCAGCGTCCCGACACATTTTTTTTAATGTTTTTTGAACCTAACACAATTTTTTAATTTATATTTAAATATATATTATTTATTTAATTCTACCCTCAAATTTAGTATTCAAATCATCACAAATACAAAAGAAATAAAAGAAATTCAGAATGCTGCTTATTCTTCCCATCTAGCCTCTCTCCCCGATCCCCAACCCTAGTAAAAAATCACTGCAACCCCGCATGACTCCGTCGAGCAACTGTCAAGCTACATAATAACTTTATACCTTTTCTCTTTGCCTCACTGACATATAAATCTTTAAAATCCTACAATTCCGCCGTGTCTCTACCGATCCTGCACCTCAAATTTATCATTGCACCTTCTCTGACTACCACGAATTTAACATTGCGCTTACAATATGCTCATCACAAATCTGTAACAATAAATCGATCTCCAATTTGGGCGACGCAAAACTCTACTCAATCCCAGGCTCCTCCACGATTAGCCCCAATAATAGATCGCCCCAATAATAGATGAAATCATCTTCATAATTTCTACTTGGACTTTTTAAGATTCATTTTATTTTCTTAATCGATAGGTATGTGTTGGAAATATCAATTTTGCCGAAATTGTACACATGATTGTGGTAAGACTTTGAATACCATCACAAAATAAATTCTCAAATAAAAAAAATGCAAACAAAAAATATCAACCTGCTTTCTTACCCGCAAACGCGCAACCGACTTCCCTTTTTTTAATCTTTTACCTTAACCTACTCTCGATTGCCTTATCAAAGTCCCCAGATATCCTCTTCTGGCCTGGGATCAACGTATTGATTAACACGAATTTGTCTTAATTTTAGTTAGTATTTTAGTTCATTTTTGTTGATTATTTTTGGCATAGGTTGGATAGATTAAGCTTAAATTCGTATTTTAGTATCTCCATCTTATTTACCGTGTTTTGATCATAATACACGTAAATGGGTGATTATTCGTTGTTTTTCCCCATACAGCTAAGTAATCGGGGAGTTCAGCGCTTAGTTAGATGAAATTTGATGATCGAGAGACGAGATCGAGCTTTGCGTAGAAGAAGTAGCAGATTTATCGAGTAACTGAGATGCGAAGGTAGGAGCGTCGATCAATGCTAGCATCGACGTGCCGTCGACATTGCCACATGCCCGCGTCAATCGACCATCCATCGACGATGAGCCTACGCAAACTCTCTGAAGCGTTGATCCATGCCGCGTCAATCGACACACCTCCCGGACCTGACATGCGTCGATTGCCGCATCGATCGACGCCCGTTGACGCCCAACGCTGGGATTTATCTTTGGAAATGACTTGCGGTCCAAGTTTTGGAAAAACTATATAAACTCCTATGTAATTCGTTTTTAAGCAAGCTTTTACTATTCCTAGGGTTCCAAGACCTCTTAGGGGCTGACAATCCCCGAGAGTGACCTTTAATTTCTTTAGTTACTTTTCATAATTGTTAGTTTTTAAATTTCTAGTGTTTAGGTAAAGTAGAATAGTTTTTAGTTATTAGTCATAGATTAGTTTTTAGTTCAATGATTTATTGATTGGATGCTGGTATTCATCATCGTTAATTAGTAAGCTTCGATTTCTTTTGATTAATTAGTTTAAATTTTTAATTGATCTTCTTAGTATAATTCAATCTCTCAAAACCCACCCCCACCCCTTTTTGTTATGAATTATATATTTGGATGTGATCGAGTTGTGATGATGAGATTGATGATGATTGTTGGCTAGGTCCTATGGGTCTAGAGTCTAGATTCATTTAGAACCATCCATTGGATTGCCAATTGGTCGTGGAGACGAATCGAAACTCTAGAACCCTTGTTTTCTCAAATCCTTTCAAGAGTTTTGATTTCTTAGTTCTTCGTTTAAATCAACATAATGATTCTAAGGGTTTAGAATAGGTTTTTCTTGTTGTTTTCTTATTCGTGAAAATAAACACAAAAGGAACCTCCGATTAGTTTTCCTCGAGAGAATCGACTCAGTTCAATTTGTCGACCTACAAGAGAACTCGTACTCTTCCGAGCTAGTTTTGAGCGTGATAAACTTAATTTAAAATTAGGTGCGCAAAAGTTCGAATCAAAATTTTGGCGCTATTGATGGGGAAATCTAAAGGTTGTGATTTTTGTGTTTTCTTTTCGTGACCTTATTTGTGTTTCTATTTTGTTTGGTTTATTTTTTATATTTGTTTGTGATTTTTCTTTTTATTCATTTTTATTATTTTCCGCTGGTACGTTTAATCTTGTGCGTTGAGTGTTGTGTATGCAAGGTACATCTCTTGAAGGCTATATTCAACGACCCATTTTTTTTAATATATATAAAAAAGAGAAAATGTCTAACTATCGAGGCTATCAGTCGTATGACAATCCGTATGCTAGGCGTACCTTTCAACTGACCATCCCATGGAGCTCCAAGATGCGGGATTACGATCTTGACGATTTCTACATAGAACAAATCCAAATCTTTTATGGGCATTCGAGCGAGGATCCGGAGCAATTCATCCAAGAATACGAGGACACCACCCGAACTTTCACTCTTCTCGGCCTTATGAGAAAATAAGCGATGATGCGATTCTTCCATTATACACTAAGGGATCGGGCAAGGAAATGGTTAAATTATTCGAAAGCCGACTCCTTGAAAATGTGGGAGGAAATTTACGATGATTTCATGGGAGAGTTCTATTCGCCTGAATGGGACCCATCTCTAAATTCATACGATTCAAGCCACGACGACCAGAGGTCAGTGTAATTGGCCAAGGAGATAGTAGCCCTAAGAGCCGAGATAGCGAGTTATGAAAGGGCCAACGAAGTATATAGCCTTTGGGGAGCACTAGTACATTTGGCGAATGCATGCACAGTGGCATTTTACAATGAGCCATGGGAGAAAGTTGTAGCCATCCAGAATTATACGAGCGACGATTCTTATTCCTTTTCCGACTCGATTCCTTCTTATTCGAGCTATGAAGAATGCACCCCACCCATTCCAATTGATTCAGACAAAAATTTCGAGGAGTGGAAGCAGGACTTTTCTAAGACTTTGTAGAATATAGAGATTATGATGGGTCAAATAATCGCTTCTCTCGAAAAATTGGTGAGCGAAAAAGATAACCAACAGATCTACTATAATCACTGTGCCCATTATCCATGCTGAGGTGGAGCATCCTACCTTTGATGAGCTCCCGAGTCTTGAAGTGGTGGAACCCATCTTAGTGGTAGAGAATTCGAGCGCGAATGCTTATATAGATATGTATAAGGAGGAGGTTATTGAACAAGAATATTGGGGAATTGCCGATGGAGCTTATTGTGAATCTTACGAATTCGAGTTTACTCGATCTTTATACGAATTATGAGATGGTGCCAAATTTGGGAGATATTTGTATGGATGTTGAGATTGGGGATATAGTGGAGGTTGCCCCTCTTTTGCTTTTTGATGATGTGATGGCCAATAATGAGAAGGTGTTGCCTTTAGAGTGTCCAGATGATATTGAAGATTCAAGCCTACTAGAGCCCAGTGAGATTGGAGGAGTTGCGGTGCCGGATTTGGAGAAGGATGAGATTATTGAGCCGCATTGCATTCCATTCGATGCTTTGATTACTCTTAACCTTGAGGTGGTGGATGAGATAATCGAGAAGAATTCCAATCCCCCTCTCCTATGCCCGAATATAGTATTAAATATTTTTCAAAACATTGAGGGGGATGTCAACGAAGTCAAGGAGTTCGGGATGTTCGAGGGATTTGCCGTTTTTTCAACGGACTTCTTAATTTTTCTCGAGGTCGATGATCGCCCCGTGCCCCGATCTATTTTTGATGTGTTTGTAGTAATTTATTACTCGCTTTTTTGACCTCCGAAGCGAGTTGAGGCTTTTATTTTTCTACGAATTGCTTTCCGTGCCTGCCTTGGTGATTTTAATCGCACACTCTTAATCTTAGAGAACACTAAGGCGTGGCACGAACGTCACCTTTTCTTGGGTTCAGGATAACATCGTTCGTAGAGGGCGTCGAGCAAGCGACGTTAAAAGATGCGCTTCTTGGGAGGCAACCCAAGCGTTTAATCTCTTTTCCCTTTTCTTTTGATTTTTTTCTTATTTTATTAGTTAGTTTGTTATTTGTGTGTTTGTTTATTTTTGTAGGTTGTTAATCAAGACATTTTCTATCACGCGATTCGATACAAATGGATGTTTGCACATCGCTATTTGGAGTAGCTCGACTATTTAATTTTGAAGGATGCTTTCTTACTCCTTTCCTCTTTTGATTTACTTTCATATATATTTATGGCAATCCGAAGATTGCCGGATTTTTAGAGAGGGGAGGATGGTTGAGTACTGGTTTATATTTTATAATTGTGCAATTTAAATTCATGGATTTGTAGTAGCTAATATTTGAATGTGAATGATTACTATTCACTACTACAGGCTGCACATTTCACGTCGGTTTTTTTTACTTTTAATGTCGGTTTTTGAACTGACATGATAACCACCGATGTTAAAAGTCATGTCAGCTCACGTCCGGTTTTAAAAACCGACGTGAAAAGCTATGACATTTCACATCGATTTTTAGTGATAACTGACGTGGATTATCTGACTTTTCACGTCGGTTTTTTGTGAGAAATCGACATGGATTCTGTGACTTTTCAACGTCAGTTTCTTGAGAACCGATGTGGTTGTATGTTTTTTTTAAAGGTACCATTCATTTATACCATCCCACCTAATAAATAATATATAATAAACGATCTCATTTAAGCAAAAAAAAAAAATTCGATCAATGATAGTAACAGAAGATGTACCCAATGAAATTACACAAAAGTTAATATATCTTAGGAATTAGTAAATAGTTGATAATAGGAATAAGTAAACTAGGGTGATTATATATCTTATTATAAAAAAAAGGAACAAACCCAAAAGTACAAACCCACTGACCACTATTGGTATAAAGATCACATTAATATCTCAGGCTTCAAGATGCTCGTCTTGATCTCCTTGTGAGGCAAAACCACCCCTCCGTTACTGTAAACCTCATCGCCAACATGAACATCCTCTCCAAGTATCATCATATTCTCCACACGGGCCCACTGACCGACTGTCGAGTGCCACCATATGATACTGCTCGAGACGCATGCATGCTTTTTAATCCGAACTCCTCGCATAACCGTGCAATGAGACAGCCTCACGCCTGATTCCACGACATAGCCTGGCCTGATTGCAACGTCGGGCCCGATCAGACACCCGTCAGAAGGAAGCAATGGTCGAGAATGCGTATACATACACTAGTGCAGAAATTGCATTCTAGAACAGAACATCCTGGTGCATCTAGAAGGGTATTTAAAATACTGTTCTGGACTAGAGTTTCCAGAACGATTTTTGAAATTACCGTTCTGGATAGACGATTTTCCAGAACGGTATGCAATTACCGTTCTTGACTGCGGACATTCCAGAACGGTTATTGAAAAACCCTTCTGGACTATGCCTTCATCCAGAACGGTAATTAAATACCGTTCTGGATTGTGTACAGTCCAGAACGGTATTTAATTACCGTTCTGGATGTTGTGCAAGTACAGAACGTTATTACAAATACCGTTCTGGATTGAAAATCAATCAAGAACGGTATTTATAAAACCGTTCTCAATTGGCTTGATCAATTTAATGCCGCGAAAATAATTTTTTTTGCCGCCCATTATTTTTAATTTCCAGAACGAAGTATGGAAAACCCTTCTGGATATGATCGATGATACAGAACGGTAAAAAATACCCTTCTCAATATGTCCCGATACAGAACGGTATATGAAATACCGTTCTCTAAATATCCTGAAACAGAACGGTAATAATATACCGTTCTCAATATGAATTTAATTAAACTTAAAATTTTAATACGTTTCAGCCCCTTTTTTTTAACAAAAGAACAAAGCCCTTTTTTTTAATTTTATTTCTCTTCCTTTCCAGCAAGCCGTCGCTTCCAGCTCGCTCCCGTTCCCACCTCGCTCCGGCAAGCCGTCGCTTCCAGCTCAAACCTGAAGAAGATTGAGTTAAATTGAGTCCATCATCGGCGTTTTATCAAGTAAATCAAACCATTGCTGATTTGGAAGGGGCGCAAATCAGGTTTTTCTTCTGCTTCTAGGGTTTCTGGTTTGTTCATATTTTTTTTAATACTTGTATAATTGAGTCGAACTACTTGTGTAATTGAGTGCATTTTCTTCTTCTTCTTCTTCTTCTTCTAGGGTTTATGATTCGAACCCAATTTTTTTATTTTCTTCGTTCTCTGTCAGATTCTTAGTTTAGGGTTTTTGGTTAATTTTTATTTTTTCGACAATTTTTATGGTTGAAGAGAAGAAAACCTAGAATCGAACTAGAAGCCAAACTATGAGGAAGCTTCATACCTTCAGCAGACATGTTGATGCATGGTCTCCATTCACCACCTTTATAAGAGTGTTTCCATATTGTTGATATCTGTAGTGATTTAAAAACTCATATTAGCAACATTTAGCAGATGAGGAATAAAGGGTTAAAAACATTCAGTTAACAAGACAGTTTCAGCTATTTTCTTCACTAATCTGAGCATAAGAAGATAAGGCTCCCCTCTAAAATATATACATCAATAGTTTAAAGAAACCACTTTAGGTTACATGATTTGCGCGTTGAGGCAATATAGTAAGTCCAACTTAACCAGCATAGAAATTGATGTATTTATCCAAAGTTGTTAAACTTCTTGATCACACATTTATTGGGACTTTTTCGGTCAGATGTTAAACTTCTCATACTTAATGGGCGTCACATTTACTGTTCAACCTTTTCAGATAGTAAACAATTAGGAAATAGGTACAAAGGAGGAACAAATATATGAAGTTATCTCAAGTTTTTTATTCTCATAGTTGTGTCGAGCAACTCGGCCTCATTATTCCGTTGCTTTATTTTTCCAAAACTCGCATTGGTTAATCATAAACTGATGATTGCAATCGATTCCAGAAAATTATGCGCGTCAATCTGAAATTGCCTGAAACCCAACTTAACATGATGTTTAATGTTACTGAAGTCGCCGACGCTATCAAGTAATCCTATAAAACGTCCATTTCTAATTTTATCCACATTCAAAATTTAAACCAGTTTAAATGTAAATGGGACAATGAAGACTAATCCTCAAACTTCTGGGTGCATAAACTTAATGCTTTCTTCCCTTTCCTAGAAATCCTGCGACATTAAACATGCTACATTTTTTTAATAAATCCTAAGCAAATGCAAAAACTGTGCAAGTTGAAATCAGAAAAACAAGTGTACTCCAATGCAACTAACAAGAATCCAACTAATGCAGTTGGCAAAGCCACATAATTGACAATCTAGGCACATATAGTTATTAAATGAAATCCAACCCACCTAAAGCTAGCAGAAAGCTATGCCTTGAAATAAATGGATCTATAACACAGCAACAAGCCCCAATCACAAATGGTTAAATTCATAAAGCCAGAATACTAAATTTACATCAGAATTGAAAGAAACATTAACAGCACAAGAAAAAGGTACATTGATTTGAAAATTATCAGTTTTAAACTAACTAAAAATTACCACACAAAATTATTACTCGAATACTAGGAAGATAAAGTGTCAAAATCACCCAAAAAAGTAAAAAAAGTCACTTTCAATCTCAATCACAATAACTGAGCCACTTCAGAATTTTAATACTACAATTGTGCTTTACCACTAATTAATAAACTTCTG
>BMAC01000775.1:76557-116341 GCA_014905375.1 Phtheirospermum japonicum
CCACGCAGTCCTCCTCAGCTGCCTGTGATCACTCCCAGTCCTCATCTGGCACTGCTACTCCTACACCCGAGATTGAGGACATGGAGCCCTTTTCAGAAAAATTTTTAACCGATGAGGCTGCTGAGTTGTTTGATATTTATCAAACTCGCCATATGATTGCTGAGAAGAAAGTGCCGGTTGATTTGTTTGAGCGCCATAATCTGATAGCCTACCTCCGATTTCACGGTATGTATTTCACAGTCTCTACCGCCGTTCCATTTGTTAGAGACATAGTTCTTGAGTTCTATGCAAATATGCTACCCTCGATTGTTGATTTAAGCTCTGTGAACTATGGGAAAGTTTTTCTGCGTGGTAAGGTGTTTGCCTTCACCCCTGACTTAATTGATGATTTATTTGGCACCACTTCACATCGGGGTAATTTTGTTGTGGATGATATGGATGAGGTTGTGTCTTTTTTAATCTGGCGGTATGGTGCATTCTTGGTTTGAGCAACTGCCGAGCACTAGGCTCTCGTCTTTTTATTCTATTATACACAAAGTGGCTCTTTGCAATTGGGTCCCTTCCAAGAACACTACGGTTGTTACTCGGCCTCAGACCCAATTTTTATTTAAACTTGGGAAGGGTGTAAAGTTCAGTTTCGGGCATCATGTTTTTGATATTGTTGCTAAGTTTGCCACATCAAGGTCTGCTGCCTCGTTGTGTTTTCCCTCTCTTATTTTCAACTTGTTGAAGAACCAAGGTCTGACGCTTCTCCCAGATGATGTGCTCACTGGTGATGCGAATTGGTTTGCTTTTCGAGGCCAACACACTACTGGTGCTAGGGTGATCGATTTGCCTTGGCAGGCTCCAGTTCCTGCTGATGTTGATAGTGATGTTGGGAAGGACGATCCCAACATGGTTATCATTTATGCGCAGCTCCTGCGTGCGCATGTTGCTTCCATTGACTTGCAGATTTCTAAGCTGCAGGCACTTCGTTGCTCACTGTTGGAGGCCCTTTCCCTTTCTGGTCAAAAAGGGGGAGAGGACGTTGACGCGGACATAGGGGGAGAAAATGTTGATGCAGAAGATGTTGCCGATGGAGATGATACTGCTGCTGCTGCCACTGGTGCTGAAGATGCTATTGCTGCCGAAGCCTTGGCAAGCCTTGCTCAAGAGAAGAGGCGCAAGCGAATTCGAGCGCGCAACAAGGCTTCGAAGAAGATGATGAAACTGAGGGAGAAGAAGAAGAGGAAGAAGAGTGGTGAAGGAACTTCGACATCTCCTCGACGGTCAAAGAGGATTCGAAGTCATTAAGTTCCTTTACTCTGTTTGTTTTGTGAAGTGCTGGTTATTTTGAACAATGTTGGTTTGTAATGTTGGTTTGAGTGTTAACAACATTGGGTGTTTTGTTTAGGGGGAGTTTTCTATCTTAGGAGGAGTTAGTATTTTTTTCATTTGTGTTTGCGTCTTAGTGTTTTGTCCAGAAAGGCAAAAGGGAGATATTGTTGAGGAATTTATTCTTGGCAATAATTTCTATTTTGTTATTTGCCTTTCTTGGGCACAAAATAAGTTAGAAAACTAGATATAGGACAATATTATGTTTCCAAGTTTATGCACAAGACTTTAATTATTTCTAAATTGTGTTTAGGATTTATTTTTAGGTATTTACCAAGTTTAGGATCTTAGAATTGTCTATTTAAGACATTAGAAATCCTAAAATTTGGAAATACGATTTTTAGAGGATTGATGCAAGGATCTCTTGAAGGCGCAAGGCACGACGCAAGACGACGCACAAGAGAAGAAGAACACGAAAAAGAAAACTACTTGGAGCCAACGTTCGTGAGAAACAAGATCTTTGAAGTTGCATGACCGACAGAAGAGATCTTGCCATTCCGGCAACAAGTATTTAGTATCAAGTTTCTTGATATTTAGTTTTCATATATTACTTTATATTTTCTATAGAACGTAAAGTGAAAGTAATATAGTTTTCGGGTTTGTACACCCAAGTTCACAAGTATTTACTTGTGAACTGAATTTGTAAAATCGTGTTCTAGTTTTTTAAATTCCGTTGCATAAATTTACGTTACTCTGGTCGATGTTGTTAACTGGTGTTGTTAACATTGATTGACAACATCGTGAATTCGAGACTTATTTTTAAAACCATAGACCTACTAATTTTACAATAATATATTAATATTAAATACAATACATCAATTAATATTTTTCATCCAAAAATTGTTTGTATAATTATAAGAAAGTTAATTGTAACTCTTTTATGATCATAATATTAATGGAGATATTTTAAGTCCACTAAAAATTAAATTATAAAAAAAAATTTGATTACTAAATTATGTAAATAATATATTACATATCCAATTAGACAATAAAAGAAGTTTGACTTTCATAAATATTTAAATTATATCATATCATATACTTCTTAATGCAATTTCTTCTCTTTTTGGAAGCCTTTTATAAGTTTAGTAACTTAGGTTTCTTCATAAACTTTTTATTTTCACACATTTCGATTTAACCAAATGAAACATATAAGAAGTTGAAAATTAGAAATCACCAATTATAAATAATAGTATATAAATAAATAAATATATTAAACAGTGTGATTGTTATGATAAAAGATAATTATTAAAATAGTTAGGGTATAATATTATTTTATTATTTTTTAATAATGCACATGTGAGCATGCTCTGAATTCATACATAAGTTTAAATTTTAAGAGAGTACATACCTTGAGTTTCACGAGAAAGTATATCATTCGCAGAAGAAAATATGGATATCGTAGAGTTATCACCAATAACTTGACTATTACCTGTAAATATAAAGTAATAGATAATTTAAAAGATCAAGATTTCAACAAATAATTCAAAATTCATTATACATAATATACTTTATTACTATTTGGACAATACATAATATATACGTCCTTTTGTGGAGGTTTTGTCGACAAACAACTTTTTAATATTTTGATGCCATCCAATATCACCTTTTGGAAATAGAAGTGGATACTGCAAAGGGTCGTAACATCCATAATAATGCTTTATTCTATGTCTAGATCCAGAATGCGCATGTATCACAATGTCACGTTCAAATGGTATATTAGCATTATTCCCTTCCACCCATATTGCTGCAACTTGATCGGCAGATGGAGAATTGTATACTCGTTGATCTAATTTCACATCTTTTGAGATACGAAGTTGAACATTATCCATTGATGGAAAATCCTTTAACCTTCTAAAAACTTTTGCATATGGGTTTCCATCTAGAACTCTCATGAGTTTATTCACGGTAATTTCAAATAAAATTGAGTTCTCAAATATGTATCTCATTTTCTGTTTCCATAAAATATAATTGAAAATACCCAGGACCATCTTCGTTAGATATTAACCCAGGAAGGTCGTGATACACCATTCCTTGCGCTAAAAAAGTATAAACTCCTCGTCTTGCAGATGCAAGGTCTTTATCTAATTTTACTCCAAATGAGGTAAAGGAAAATATGTTATTGAATAGACGGATATTTTTTCGAAATTGTATGGCTTCTTCTGACTGAGAGGTAAACAACTCATATAATTCATCAGGAACTTCAATAGACGCCAACTTGATTTTTCCATTATCACAACAAAATGTTGGAGGCTCATACTCAAATCTCATAGCACCACAATGTATGCAATTGTGCATTTTCTTAAGCTCATGTATCTCCAGACATACAGACTCGTTTATTCTTGAAACTAAAAAAATTAATAATAATAATTTATATTAGAAAAAATGATGAATTAATATTATATTTAATGATAATTAATACTACTAACCTTCTGATTCAGATGTAATTTGATTCTTAGGAAGACATGCAACACACGGATTTTGTTCTTTCGGTACTTTTTTGCTCTATCGGTATACTCATGCTTTTGAGTAGCATTTAGATTGCTATATTTTCTCTTCATCTTATCACAGTTTCGTTGACGATAGACATCGCTCACTATTGCATAAATATGTAGTGGTTAAAAAAATCTATATGTTTTAAACAAATAAATAAATAACAAATCTTACCTAATGATAATTCGGATGTTGATGATCTTCGATGCATCATAGAATTTCAATTAAATTAGGCAGTCATACTCTAGAAACCAACATTACTTCACGCGTTTTCAAATGACCTATATTATAAAGAAAAATAAAAGACATAGAAAGTCATATTGTTCTTAAAAAAAAGTGGTACAATTCTATTACATAAAATTGCGATTTCTAATTAGATAATATAAAATATAGGGATACAATGTCAATCAACAAAAACAAAATTGATAAATAAATAAATTATAGCTATTACAATTCGAACTAACAAACTATTATGAGAGATTGAACCAAGTAAACTAACCTTAAACCCAAAAAGTGGATTATGACTCGAAGAAATTGAATGGAAAAGATAATTATTGAAAACTTCTATTACATAGATTTGATACACTACTATATATATAATAACACATGCATTGACTGATTAATATATAGATTTCTTGCGATAAAGAATACAGGTGTAGATAGGATTACATGGAGTTGGTTCTAGAAAATCATAACCTAAAAACGAAAAAAAAAAATGAAAGAAAAATAAAGAAACAACGAAAATATAAAAAAGAATATATAAGGAATATATATTATATTGTTTTAATATATAAGAATTATATTGTATAATTAGCAGAGAGTCCCAGTAAAAAGTGTCCCGGTTCTAATATGTAAGGCCCATATGATTGTTAAATTCCTATATAATTAGGATTTTAACTAAACTCCTTTTATTAGAAGGAATCATAATTCGTGTAACTAAGTGTACCAGTTCCAAGGCAATATGTACGAATACTAAGTGTCCCAGTTCTAAGGCAACATGTACGACCATATGATTGTTTAATTCATATATAATTAAGATTTTAACTAAAAAAATTAAAAAATAAATAAAACAGGAAAAAAAAACTAACCGATAAAAGGGGTGATGACCAACACCCAGACACCAGATCTGGAACAGAACATGGCAGTACAAATCTAACAACTTGTTTAAAAATATCCAACAATAATTCTATAGCTACTACACATAATTTCCCCTAATGTTTTAGCATCCATCCACTCAAACGTCAGCCAAATTCAACAGAACATACTTGCAAAAGTCATCAACTGCAGAGTCCACCTTAATATATACTATGATATTGCGTGGGAGTTTAATTAAACTCCTTTTAATTAAATTTATTTTATTAGAATATATATAATTACTATTTTACCATTAAAAATATACGGATATAGGGTTATTTTTGGCGACTCAAATTTTTACAAAAACATTCATCCTTTTATAATAGTACAGTAAAATAATAATATAATATAATAATATAATATAATATAATAGATTAGATTAGAGTGGGCACGTTAATTTAGAGCATACTTTGGGTGAACTATTTCACATAACTCTGACATTACATCGAGCACGTTGTGAGCATGCTTTGACGGCTTAATCAAACTGCAATTTTGTGATTATACTGACTCTGACCAAAAAACAAAATTCAAACCACTGAAATCAATTGAAGCAAAACGATTCAAAAGTAAACAATGAAAAAATAGAGAGAAATAAATAAAAAAGCACCGAGAATAACAGTCTGAATATTAACATTACTGAAGATGATACGCTTATATTAAACTCATAGATGAGTTGAAATTGGGTTTCGAATTACACTAGAATCCAAAAGAGAAGAATAAAAACAGTGTCTTGTGGTACAAGTTAAGAGGATGGATGAATCGAGACAAAGACCTTCGTGTGCTGTTTTCTGACTCGGTATAGCGTCCCAAAATAAGCCTCAGACCTGCGCATCATTGTGATCACAAGATACTAAAAATTAGAAAATAAAATGTATAATTAGAAAATATAGGTAAAATTTAACATTTCAACCATTCTAACTATTTTTTCTTTATCTCCGTGTTAAAAATTGTTATTAATTTGGGGAGGAGGGAGTAAAACATAATATTAAAAAAAATCTATGTTTAAGTTATTAAAACTACCTCCAGAAAAACTGAACACCTCTTCCCAAATGGTATCTCTTGAACTAGGGAACCATTGGACTCTGCAAGAGCCCAAATGTTAATCGTTATGAGAGTGATGGAACTGCTAATTGATAAAAATAACATTATAATTTCTCTGTCAACTCCTAATTGATATTAAAACTGCTGAAAATTAGTATCTAATTAAAACTGCTAGAAATTGTATCTCCTTGATGTCTGTCTACTTGCAAATATATTTGAAATACTAAGTCTTAAAAACAAAAAGCAACATAAGAGGACTTATTAGAGTGAACACGTTAATTTAGAGCATTTACCCAACACAAATAAAAATATGCACTATTATATAATTTGATAATCAAAGATATGAAAATTTTTAATTTATAACGAGACAACTTAATTCACATAGCTTTGGCAATACATCGATCGAGAACCTTGTGAGCATGCTTTTATGGCTTAATAAACATTCAAACCACTTAAATCAATTGAAACAAAACGATTCAAAAGTAAAGAAAGAAAATAAAAAAATAGAAAGTAATAAATAAAAAGCACCGAGAATAACAGTATGAATGTTGACAGCACTGAAGATGATACACTTACATTTAATGGCTATCAGATGAAATTCGATCGCCATCCACTTCGACCTCAGGGATATGGGAAATCTTGGGCCACTCAGAATCAACAATTTGTGGAAGTCCATTATTATTATTATTGCTTCTCTTCTTCTCCTTTAATAATTGGAGCGGGCATTCGTAAATGCGTAACTCAGTTAATTTGGAGAGGCGTTGCATTGCTTGTTTGGAGGGCAAATGCCTTAACTTTTTGCAATTCAATAAATATAATCTCTTGAGAGATGAGATGTTCCCAAACCACTCAGGCAATGCTTCTATCCCAAAATCATCTAACCGTAAACCCTCGAGAGAAGTGAGATGTTGAAGCTGATCTGGCAGACTGTCCCAATGCTCCATTCCGTACAATGATAATGTGCGAAGAGAGATGAAATGGTGCAACATGGCATCAACAGCCTCGTTGAAGGAAACATTATTATTCCATGATGATGATGGACTCATTGCCAATTTTTGCAAGCTGTTGTTGGTGCTGAGAGAGCCTATTATATCCTTACTACTCAATTCCGGGACTCCTTTAATTTCCAATACTCTGAGACGAGTCATTCTGTGCAGACACCCAATCACCATGCCCATATTCGTTATGCTGCTTAACCCATTCAATGTCAACCACTCCAGTGACAATGCGCATGACTCTACCATTTCAATTGGCAAATTGGTCAGCCCTGCGCAATCGTAAATCTGTAACAGACAAAGTGAAGTGAAGCCCTGTCGTTGTCCTCCTCCGCTACTAATTGGATATGGTATTGACTTCAGATCTGGGCACCAAAATATCTGTAATACCTCAAGAGAATTGAGGCTGTGTAGATCATCTGGTAATTCTCTCAAACTCCTACATTCTCCTATCACCAACTCCCTAAGAAGAGAAGGGGCCCCACCACCTCCCAAGCACGGAACTAGACGCGTCATCTTTGGACAATTCCATATCTCCAGCTTCATGAGATTATGATTGTTAGAGAATAGCCCATCTGGGAGACACTCCACTCCTATATCATATATTTTGAGATGTGTGAGTGTGGTTAACTTGATTCCGCATATATTTTCCAAAGGTAGACCGCTCTCCATCCCACCAATCTCCAGTTCTTGAAGGCATGGGAAGTGACTTGGAGTCCTCATCAATTGCCTGCATCCTTCAACCTTCAAGTACTCAAGGCGCGGAAATACCACCACTTCATTCACTTCATCCCACTCCTTCAGGTTTGGCATGTCTAACAACTCGAGCCTTTCAAGCGCAGGAAACACAATAACACTTGGGTCAATATCTCCATAGAATGAAGATCTTATGTACTTCACATTGGTCAAACCATCCAAGCAAAGAGACTTCAGACGTGGCAAATGCCCTAGCATAGGGAGTTCTTCACATCCACTGCAATATGTTAGTTTAATCTTCATCAGATTGTTAAGTCCTTCCCACAGTGGCAGACGTTTTCCATTGAATCCAAAAATCTCTAAGCCCTTTATATTGGGGTGTGGTTGGAGCCCTTCCAACACACTCTCGTCATTTGCTTCACCACCTTCTCTAGATTTATCCCACACAAGCTTTAACTCATATATGCCTGGCTTTCCAACTAAATCTGCACTCATTGCCTCATCTTTATCACGAACCTTTTCAAGATTATGAATCTCCAATTTCCCTTTGAGATCTTTCAAGTTTCCAAGCTCCGAGATTCTAAAACCCTTCTCTTCGCCCACAAGAAAGCATGGCAAAGTCTGAAGAGAAGTTAATTTTCCTATCTCAGGGGGCAATGCTGTATTACGAAAAATGTGAAGATGCCTTAAGTTAATTAAGTAGCTCAAGGATTCTGGCAACTTTTGCAAATATCTCATCTCTGCTCTTAATGACTGCAAGTGATATTGTTTACCAATTGAGTCCGACAAATACTTAATTCTTGTATTTGAAATATCAAGATATCTTAAATGTTTGAGCTCCCCGATTGAATCTGGTAACTCATCAATATCTTCACCCAACAAAGTTAAAGTATGCAGGCTTTTGAAATCTGAGAACCTGATATCATAAACTTTACCACTGAAGAATAATGTCCGCACATATCGCTCTTGTCCTTTCGGGACAGATAACAATCCATCTCCACTGGATTCGTAGCCAATGTACCGTCTTTGACAAACACCATCTGTGACATTATCATTTTCACACAAAACGGAAAATGCTAGATCATGCACGAGGTCGTGCATGTTGCAATGTGTGACATTGCCATAATCATCTCTTTCTACAACTTGCAATAATGAGTTCTGTAGAAGAAGGTTGAGAAATTGACTGCCGGTGGTCTCAGTTTGAAGAAATCCTTCTGCCATCCAAAGCTCAATCAGTCGTTTCTTTTTGATCCGATATCCTTTATGAAATATCGAACAATATGCAAAACACTTCTTCAGCGATGGCGACGACAAATGATCAAAACTCAACTTTAATATCTTGGAGATAGTATTTTGATCATCTCCGAAATCTGAAAGCCAATTATTTTCAATTTCCTGCCATTCATCTTTTGACTTATCGCGCAACAATCCCCCAACTACTTTCGCCGCCAGTGGCAAACCCCGACACCTTTCTGCAATATTTCTCCCCACTGTCTCGAACTCCATAGAAATATCTCCAGAATTGATAAAAGCTTTGGCTTTGATAATGGACCAACATTCATCTCCTGACAAACATCCTAACTCATGAGTCCGACCTATTTTCGCAATGGAAGCAACCACTTTACTTCTCGTAGTAACAATCATGCAATTTCCGGTGGCAGAACTAATTCCCGACAAGGAATTTACAAAGCTATCCCACTTGTCCCTATCCTCGTCCCAAACGTCGTCAAGGACAAGCAGATATCTTTTAGTTCCCAAAAGTTCTTGAAGCTTTTGCAGAAGAGCTTGCCTAGTTTCAAGTTCGAATTTTTCATTTTTTAATGATGTGAGAATATTTTTCAGAATATTGCGGACATCAAAGTTTCTAGGAACATGCACCCAAACACGATTATCTCCGAAATGAGATATTATCTGCTCGTCGCCAAACACTTTCCTGGCTAGAGTAGTCTTCCCGAGTCCACCCATACCAACAATAGGAAGGACTGAGAGCACTTGTTCAGCTGGGTTTGGAGTAGCAGTGATCAGCTTCTCCACTATCATCGACACGTCATATTCTCTCCCATAAACTGGATCTGCTGAGAATGAATCGGTTTCCGGGATTTCAGAAACAGGAGGCTGAGCGTTGGCGATTCTAGTTTGAAGGCCAAGCTCAGTAGCCTGTTGATTAATAGATTTCAACATCTCATTGATATCCTTGATTCTACGGCCCAGTTGTAGACGGTGTGCTATGGAATGATCATTACTTGAGCAAGAGAAGAAAGATTTCACCTTTTTCATCAGCGTTTTGCTTTCGGCGGGCCCCACTTCCTTGGACAAAAGCTGATAACTGATATCATCGAAAACATTATCAGCTTCGAAAGCCAGAGCTTCAAGTTCCCTTAGCCAGCGTTTGACAGCACTATCAGTGACTTGTCGCTTCTCGGCGTCGTGCAAGAGATCATTAACCATGGATATTGTTTTTTGAAGCTTTTTCGAGTCTTTCTTGAAATTCCGGAGCAGGCCGATCTGCTCCTTTGAAAGTGTGAGCAGATGCTCAAGCAACACTTGAATGGTGGCGCCAACCGCGGCTTCTGCCATTCTAGATTTGTGTTTCTGTGTGTTGTTGAGAGAGAGAGAGAGTTGAGCAAAGTTAGAAACAAAGAGAAATGCAGTGGATCTGCTTTATTCTTCTGCCTTTTTTTTCTTTCTTTTTTTTCCTTTTTACAGATAACAAGCAAGAATCTGCCGACTTATTTAATTATCAAGAAAATGACGTGCTTAATGAACAAAACAAGATTATACGTGGGTAAAATAAAGCAATTTAGCAAAATGTGAGGACTTGTTAAGATTTTCAGAAGCATTGTAAAAGTAAGGAATTTATTCTGAAGTTGATTGGAAATTGCATGGCATTATTGTTTGATGGAATGGTCCCATCCATTTTCTTGGACGACACAGAAAAGTCACTGATTTGTCCTTTACTTACATGATGACTTAGAAATGATGCCCAATAATGTATTGCACTGAAGCTTTATTGAAGATTTGTATTCATGGTGGGTTCTATGGGGTATTTGCAGGACCCTCTCTATTTATTTATTTATTTTTAATATTATTTTTGCCTTTTGTAACTTTTTTTCCACTTTAAAAAAGTCCCATGTGTTACACGGATTTGGCGAGAAAAAAAAAAACTAACAAACAATTTGAAATAATAAAATGTAAAAAAAAAAAAAGTGAAATTTATAAATTATATTATATATTATATATATATATATATATATATATATATAGTAATCAATGCCTCAAATAGAGGGAACGTATACGGAAAGAAAATAAAAATAAAAGACAGTCAATATAGCAAGCGCGTGAGTTCAAGTGCACGTGCGTCGCACGACATTCTGTTATGTGTATATATAAATCTAAATATACTAATATCAAATGCATTTTCTTATGGGAGTATCTCGGTCGTCGACGTATTTGTTATTATAACAGATCGACTCAATTTCTTTGTTATTCTTGTAGTCATCAACTTCCTTAACAACGAGGTGTAAGATTAACAATTATATTCATGAGGGCTCACTGTGTTGTTTACAAAAATGAGGGGACATCATAACCTCGTGTTTTGCAGGAATAGCCTGGTGCTACTTTTATGAAAAACTGATCATGCAGCTAAATTCAATCTCAGATAAAAAATCGTGGTGCCATTAGTGGGAAAGAAATTGAAGAGTTATTAATGGATAATTAATTAGATATTTTTCTCAAGTTTGACATAAATAATGGTGTGACGTAAATGATCACAAGAATAAAGAAGAACACAAGTCGAGTGGTAATGAAAATAAGCCCGAATAGAATAGAAACAGACAGCAGAAATTTTAATAAGTAATTATTCGTGCTTATGATTTCTCTTTCTTTTATCATGATTCAGTAAAGACAAACAATCACGGGCATCTCACATGACGTATATAATAAATATTTTTCAGTATATGTAAAACATTGGAAGACAAAGAATGTGTTAAAACCGTTCTCAGATAAATATGAGGTGTTTTGAGTTGTGAAAGATTGACGATGTTAAAAATAAAAGACATTAGTTATTGTATGTGTGTTTTGAGTGCAAGTTTTTGACAAATTATTTTTGGTTTGCACTGAATTGTGTGTATGGAGTTTTGAACATTTTTTATTACACAAGTATCTCAATTAATCAAGCTTATAATATGACTAATTAATTGTAATTGTAAAATTGGAAGCTCATTTTGATCAATTACTGGTTATGAGCAAGCTCTACAAGCACCAATATATTTTGTGCTAATATTCAATAGAAAATAGGAGATAAAGATTCCAAACACACAATAAGTCAATAAAAAGAAAACAAGTCAATAACAAGAAAACTTTTAACCATTTGCATCAGTCGAATTCTATAAAATATGCAATAACAAGGGTAATTTCAATTGCGATGTGGCATTAGTTGCAAAATAAATAAACAAAACCCTAAAGTTATTTAATAGTGGATATTTTAGCAACACATCCATGCAGAGATGGAGCAGGTTGAGTTTTGCCAATTATTTTTATTTTTTATTTTACTTTTTTTGCCAATTATTATTAATATGCGTGTGTGGCTGAGAGAGATTCGATAAATTATAAATGATGAGAAAAGTGAGAAATTCAATGGCTATGCTTTTCTTCTTTTCTTTTCTTTTCTTTACAAAATTACAAGCATGATTTGTATATTCTTTTCTTGTCCTTACTTAAAAGACTTAGAAATGTTGAATTGTTTTCAACTAAAGTTTTTTTATATTGTTGTTGGACTACTGTACTTGATATTAATTTCTTCGACCACAGCCATCAGTATCGACTTGTTCTTGCTATAGGACTAGTAATCAATATCATGTTCACATAACATCTACTCAATTATTTCAAAATAAAACAAAAGGAAATCTTTAAATATTATATACATAAATATTTCAGGTTGGCTAAGTGTATTAATTTTTAATTTTGATGAAAAAAAAAAACATTGATTCTACTAAAAAGCCATACAGATGATTTGAATTGAACTGAGAATCCTTTGCTATGTTAATCATGGCATAGTGCATCCTTAGAAAAGAATTATAAGAAGACATCACTATATTTTATTCAACAATAAAAAATAAAAATAAAAAACAATATTTATGAAATAAAGAGGAATGCTTGAGTCTCTACTCCTACAAGTAAACTGTACATCACAAAAGATTACACAAAGGCACCACTTGATAGCTTCCAAGAAGATAGGGTGCAAGCAAATATAAGAACTATATATATGTAATTGACAAGTGAATTCATCAGTCGATAATATGAACACCAGAAACAAAACTGTGAGCATTATTACCGAATTATGTATTTTCTTAAACGACAGCTGGAGATGATGCACCATTTGTGTTCTCATTGGTAGAGAGGTCTTTGACTGGATATATGAACGAGCTAAATCTAACATCATATCCCCCTCTTTCTTATACTGCAAATTTTGTCAGTTTAGGTTTCGAAATATATATAGTCTACCATGACAACCGACTAGTATGTATAACAATCGGAAACATACCTTGATTTGATCTCGGATTGCATCACACACCATTTCTTGAAATCCGCACCTGTAAAGGTGAAAAGCCCATAATGGTAAGCACCACATATGCAAAGACCATGTGATCAATTAAGAGATCCCAATAAATTCATGCAACAAGTAGTCTACGGATCCCACACAATTGAATTATACAATCAAACAAGCATGAAAGAACGAGACTTTAATGACCATCTACAGTGGATCTGATTCATTGCATATATGTATAAGCAGAGTTAAGTTAGAAAAGCATCAGTGGGTAAATATACAAAAAAAGATGTATTTCACATCATATTAAGCTATAGTATATAGTATTTTCGAGTAAATATTTGTATTGAGGCCACACAAAAAATCAATACGTGATAGTACTTGGCCTCAAAATATGATCCAAATGGAACATCATGCGCCTGCTGAACACATAATGTGAATATAATTACATCATTGAAACCCAACTAAACAAATTATTTAACGGTTATATCCTCTATAAAGTTGAGTCCAACCAGTATTTTCTTATCGGCTGACAAAACTGCATGTTACCACTCTGTCATAGCTGTATCTGGAGGGCACATTGGACTGTTGCACAGGTATCTAAATGTAATTTCTCACTTGCCCATCATATTCATCAGTGGAATGCCACTGACCCAACTGAAATTAAAAAAATAATAAACTTAAGATAACTAATGCCCATAATTATTCATAGCAAAATAAGTCAAATACTTACACTCTCCAATTTGCTCTAACCAAAAGCAGTATAATAAAAGTGGAAAGTTCTTATTTTCTTTGCACATAAAAGATGGGGAAATTTAGATAAGTTCTCAAGCAGCATAACAATGAATCCTTTATATCCATCTTCGTCAACAGCAATCTGGTGGACTGCTAACCGTGTTCACAATCAGAAACAGGTGTGTGTGTTTTTTTGTCCAGTACATGGCTGAATAGAACCGTACAAGTGAAAATAGCAATACATATAGCATATTATATAGCATAGTGATTAGTTCTCACACTAGGAAATAATTCTCATTTGAGCCATATATATGTGTGGATGGACGTGCATATTTATATACTAGTAAAGTGCACATGAGTTGCACGTGAATCCTATGATTTTACTAATTTTACTTCTTATTTCATGTGTGTATATTGCGTCTGTTTTTGCGCCTTTCATTTCTTTTAATTAATTCATTACCTAATTGCTTATGACAATTTAACCATTACAATTAAAATCTTAAAGGGGCGTTTTAGGCAAGTGAAATTTTGACAGAAATCTTCACACTTTTTAAGTTAGTTAGTTAAGTTATTATTATTATTATTATTATTATTATTATTATAGTTATATATTATATATATTATTATAGATAGATTATAGATAGATAGAATAGATGATATAGATAAATAGATAGATAGATTATAAATTATAGATAGATTATAGATAGATATAGATTATAGATTATAGATAGATAGATTATAGACAAACCCAATTGCTCGGATACTAGACAATAGCAGAAAATGTTTGGTGGGATTATCTCACAGACCAACAAAAAGAAATTATTTAAGCTATAAAAACTGAGGAAGACGGTATAACAATATTAGATGACAAGCTATTTATATAATTTTTAGCCATGTACAATGTTATTTATGCATACCCTTGATTTTAATATCTCTAAATTCAGGTTTGCTTATTCACAAATAGACAATATTATCTAGGATTGGTACTCTCGTGCACTAACAAAAATAGAACCACACAAATTACTTTAATAAGAAAGCCTCAAAGCATGAGGCATGGTTCACACTCACTTTGACAAGTACAATCCAGGTATATTTGTTACTTACCACAACGCTAGAATCTTTTCGGACACCACGGTATTCATTTGTGAAGGTTGAACCATCATCCAACAAAAATTTGAAAAATTGCTCCGCTGTGCTTGGAAAAACATCCTGCAAATTAATTTTGCACATAAGAAAATAAAATAAAAATGTGTCAGTTATTAGACACCACAAGGAACTAGATAGTAAATATATAAATAAAGTGACATTTATATAAATATACATTGTAAAATTCAGAAAGCACTTCCTCCTTGATGAATGGCTGAAACTTATCAATCTGGGGCACATTCTCCTCAGAGAACTTGTATCGCCTTTTACTGCCTTTAATAGAGCTGCTATGTGCACGCAATGCAGACTGTTCCTTCTCCTGTGCGTACAGAAAATAAAATTAAAGTACAAGTATCTTTTTTGAATTAAAATATTTTTTTAAAAATAAATATCTTTTCTATAAATAGAGAACAAAGATTTAACAGAAGAGACAACCAAACCTTCTTCTCAGCCTCTAGCATGGCATGATAGTTCTTCACTGCGCGTTGTAAACCTCTCAGTGCATGATTTCTGTTCCAGAAAGACGCAAATTTGCATCTCACTCTACCTGAAATGTGTAGTATTTACAGTCAGTATACCAAATTTGAATAGATTTGCTTCACCAGTTTTCTGATCAAGGTTGGTGCAGGGTGACGATAATAGGTCCGCACTGCGCACAATATATTGATTAAGACTGTGAAGCTAAATAGACTGTATACCTGTCACCGCTACTTTTATGTAATCAATATATGAAATTATGACATATTTTCAAAAGGCCAACTGAGGAAAACAGTATAACATAGATAGACTCATAGGAAATGTTTGCAACTTATGGTTATTTTGCTAGACAAGGTGGCAAATTCAAGAGACATGAATTTTGTATCCCTTTTGACATTTCAAGGAAGATTATGAAGTTCACCGTGGAGATGCCAATGAAGTATTCATCAATATCTATTAAACATTAGAGAGCATACAAATTGGTGTAGAACACTTCAAAGGATGAAAGGAAAGAAAAATTACTAACCATCAAGATTTCCTAAAGGAGGCACACCATGCCCCCCAGCACCCATTCGAAGAATTATTGTAATAGCCGGATTTATAAATGCATGTTGGCTTTTCCTTATCTGCAATGACAAACCAATTAAATAGATTCAGAATGAAAATATAAATATAATCAACAATCAAACCAGCATACAATAAATAGATACCATACGAGGGGAATTATACCTCATCTATATCTCCAAACAGTATAATTACCTGCAGAATGAAAATACAGATATAATCAACAATCAGAAGTCAATTCACCAGACATAGAATAGTGAAATAGTTTAGTTCACGTTGCAGTGAAAAAGCTCCACAAGGTAACTGACGACATGCAGACTCATTTATGTGTTTCAAGTAAATTTAAATCACCAATAAAAAACCCATAACAAACATTAATGAAATTGGTTAAAAAAATTTAGAACCGAAACCTTGAAACAAGCAAAATCAAACACACAAAGATAAAAAAAAACTAACCTTCATTTGCTTCGAGAAAACATTAGAACGGAAGCAGATATGCCATGCGGATGCATATATTCGACCATGATACAAAAATGATCTCTCAAGCGCACATGAATAGCTATGTTCAACAACCTGGCGAGCAGAGTTATTAACATCAGCAACTAAAGTTACCTAAATTAGTACAAAAATAACAAAGGTTCTAACCAGCTAAATAAAAGAAGAAAAAAGGAGAGGAGTAAAAGGCATGCTCAAGAAAGAGTAAGATCTAATTATGCCCAAAATAAGTAAGGAACTATGCCTCGTCTGGCAGAAAATTAAAAATTGTTTGCAGAGGCCAAGGCTTCTGATGAACAACTGTAGGTCCCTTGTTTATCCAAAGTTCTAATTCGAGTGTTAGAACCAGCATAGCCGTTCAGACCCCTATCAGGGAGTAGATTAAAGGGTTTTTAATATGAAGACAGACCTAAAAAACAAACCAAAAGGAGAAACATATAATAAATAAGCTAAGCAAATTAGCCCAAAGAATGATGATTCGATAACTAAGCAGAAGCCAGTCACATCAGCTAATTCCCATCAGGCATAACTTCATATCAAATCCAAGAGACAGTGGAAGCAATTTTGCAGGAAGGAATTTTCAGAATGGCAAATTTGGATAAGAACCGGAATTGGAGTCCATGTATACTATCAAAGAGAACAGCGATAGGTACAAGAGCAATTTCTAGTTACTGCAAGTTATTCTATGATAGAAAAAATATGTAGATAATGTGTCTGAAATGACCTGTGGTCTCTAAAACTTTGATTCTATAATTCTTATCTAAAAGAGATAATATGGTACAGGGTTTCACCACAGCCATGCGAACTCAGAACTCCAAATACCAGGAAAGTAAGTGAGCTTAATACTAACGGAGAAAGGAGAGTGAGCTTAATAACAAATTAGGATAATGGAGATTATAATCCGTTACGAATTATGCTAAAAGAATTAGTTTTATTAATTTACATATTTTTAAATGTTTTTCTGGTCATTAATAGTTTAATGGATCTAACCCATCGCGTTTGGAGCGAGTTTTTGAATTGGAGTCCTAAAGGACCTGTTTGGACTACATTTTGTTGAGATTTTGATTCCTACATTCAAAATCTTGAGTATTCAGAATTATATGAATAGTAAGAATTCTTGTTTGTTATATGATTCAAAATTCTTTATTTTTTACTGTAAATGTCAAATAATGTCAGGAAAGTGGATGAAAATGTATGCAATTGATGTCAAATCATGTCTAAAAAGTGTGGAAAATGTATTTTTATATTATATTTAATAATATATAATTATTTAAATGTAATAATGATGGAATAAAAAAAATGAGTATTAAATTAGGTATAAGAAAGTGTCGATTGAGTATTAAAATTTTGAATTACAGAACAAGAAAAAATTGTCCAAATATTCAGACTAAAACCAAACATATCAAAAAGCATCTTGGTATAATTACTGTGTCTCAATGTTTTATACACCCAGTCTTAACCTCATCATGTTGCTAACTCAATTAATCCGTTATTTTCATTTTATTGAGTTACAGGTTACTTTTCATTCGGGCACACATCAATGCAGTTTGATATTCTCAAATAATGAAAGCATAATATGAAAACCGAAAAAAAAAAATTCAAACAGGACAAAAGTAGTTTTTTTTCTTTTCATTTTTTTACCTTCAGTAATATTTCTTTTTAGGATCTCAAATATTAAGTTCTTTTGTTTAAATGTGTCATTATCAAGTTAGATGCACAATTATGGGAATATTAGTTCAAAGATACTCTTATTATAAAGGATACAAATGATATTTTGGAATTATGAAAAAAAAAAGGGATAAGAATGCCAAAATAACTCTCATTATTTACAAAAATACCAAATTCACTTTTACAAAATCAAAATCACCCCACCCCCTGTTTTCCAATTTCAATTAAATCAAACAGATGTAAGCAAAACTTGATATTCGCTCATAAAAAATGGGTATCAAAACAACATGCCACGAGTTATGTATATGCTTGCAAAAAGAGTGAACAAGTAAACAGGTGCAGACGGGATCACCTGAACAGACATTTATGCCCGCATCACGAACATGCTCGAGGGTCTGCAAGCGTTCATGTTCATCATAGGATCTTGTGGTTATAATATTAGGATAATACTCTCTCGAGGTGTCGAGATTATGACTGTAAGCCGTAAGACCAGCCTTCTTGTGTTCTATAGCTCGCTGCTTCTCTATCACCCCCAAGGTGCAGCAGACCTCCATTCCCATACCCCTTGTCACGTGAAAATGATTCTGATAAGATTAGACGAGTAAATGTGGATTGTAAGTAGGAAATGCTAAGGGTGACTACGTCAAGCATAGAACAAGTTCGTGTGTTTAGTACATAGTTGAAAAAGGCGAGAGGCGCACCTAGGCGCAAAGCTTTCTGGAGCCTGAGGCGCAAGGCGCGCGCCTTTTGCACAAAAGGCGCAAAATTTAAAAAAATTCAAAAATATATTAACTTTGTTTTTAGATTACAAATAAACAACTACAGGGTAAAAATAGTTATATTTCAAAAAAAATTTATTCATGGTAACCCAGAAGAGCAAACCGAACATTAAACACAAAAGTTATAACAATTATTATGACATGATAACAACTATTATATTCATTTTGGGATGTTAATAAGTGTGAATAAGTTCTTAAATTACAAAAAAAAAAAGAAAGGAAAAAAAAAAGAAAAAAAAAGAAGATATTGAGCATGTTTGCCAGGCGCGCCTAGGCGCAAAAAAGGCGCACTAAGGCGCACAAAAAGGCGCACTAAGGCGCAAAAAAGGCGCGCCTTTCGCACAGCGCCCGCCTTTTGGCTGGATAGGTGTTTGGGCCATCGCCCTGAGCGCCTCGCGCCTTTTTCAACTATGGTTTAGTAGTTAATTTCTTTTCAAAAAATGTATGGAAAAGTACAAAAGTTTTGAATTACAACTTTAAAGAAAAGGAAAACAAGAAAAAATAAACACTCTTGAGGTTTACATTTGTCTTTACATTTTGCACCAGTCGTTAGTGGAGCTAACGGAAACTGCTGACATCATTAAATACTTTTACAATTAAATCTTTCAAATTTGCTAAATATTACAAACAATCCTTTTTTGTCTTACATTTACAATTACACCCTTGACTTTTCTAATATTACAAATAATCAGATGAAAAGTCGGGACTATTATTCAGGAAAGTTAAGGGGTGAAATTTTAAGATATTTGATGACATCAGCAAATCCCGTCAAGTAAACGAACGATGGGTGCAAAATGCAGGACGGAACAAACCTCATGGGTGGTTTTTGTGATTTTTAAAGTCAGCTATATTTTTTGTAATTAGGTCAAACCTCAATGGTAGATTTTGTAATCCTCCCTATAACACAAAAATATAATAAAATAAATAATAATAATAATAATAATAATAATAATAATAATAATAATAATAATAAAAACAACAACAACAACAACAACAACAACAACAACAACAACAACAACAACAATAATAATAATAATAATAATAATAAACTGAACACTACCTTATTTCTTTTACATATTCAAGGATCTTGTTGAAATTGGTCTTCCTTCCTGTGGTGTCTCTCCATGCAGCACCTATACAGAACCGAGTGCTGCCAGCCTCTTTTGCCTGTTCAAATACAAATACATCCCAATCATGCAACAAGCTGATGAATCTTATAATAATGCTGCAGAATAATGACAAATACTAAAAGATGATTCTTGTATTAGTGAGTCAATTTGTTTGACTATGGAGATCCTAAATGAATTCCATACTAAATGAAAACCAATGCAGAGTGGGTTTCACAAGAATAACGTCACAAACGGCAGCTAAAGTTGATTTATTCTTACGTTGAATACAACAAACTTAACCACGATTTGCAGAGATACACCTTTTTAATTGCTATTCACAAAAAAACAAATTAAAAAAAAAAAAATCACCTTTTTTGCTGCCTCAAGGACAGCATCTTCATTCATAAGCTTTTGTGCTTTTAGTCCAGTGTTGTATCTAGAAGACTGCGGGCAGTACGAACAATCCTCACTGCATCCACCGGTTTTGATCGATAACAGAGTACATTGCTGCACTTCTCTGAAGTTGTGAGCATGTCTATGAACTTGAGCCTGCACCAAGCATCGCCGTATTGACAACCAATTAAGCACTTACAAAAGACGGCTACATAGGATAGACTAATACAAGAAAAAAAATTTATGAGAATCATAGAAAATATAATAAGGAAAAAATTATCTAAGTAGAAATATATGTGACAACACAACAGCAAAACTTTAATGGGAGCTTTTACAATGAAAATGATCACTTCTGCTGCTACATTGGTATAACTAATGAAAGTAAAGAAGGCCGTCAATTACTTGGCCAGGCTTTCAATTTGAAGCAAAACTCACTATGATATGACCACTTTAAATATTATCCCTGCTTCTTCCCAATGTAATTCTTTTTTCTCCCTATTGTAATTTTTTATCCAGATGTAATATGGGTCTAGAAATCATACTTGAATATTTCGGTGACTCGTAACAAGAATTACAAAGTCCAAGCAGTAACGCACAAAGTACACCAATCTCAAGCGCGAACAAACATCAACATTTTTTCCCAAGAAATAAAAAAGGGAAATGTATGACAGATACAAGCAGCAAAGCATAAAGTACACCAATCTCAGTCACAAACAAACACCAGCATTTTCTTTCCAAAAGAAAATAAATAAATAAAAAAGGAAAATGTAGGAAACAATTACCGCATGAAATAGGAGATCGAGAATAGGAGAATCGTAAATGGACTTGATTTCCTGTCTGCTCCAATCATTCCTCGGCCCTTCTTTTATGCTACTCTCCTCCTCCACCGCCGCCGCCGACGAGGAAAAACTCGCCGCCGTGTTCAGTTGCAACTGGAGCAGCGGCCGCCTAATCGACAGTGAAATTAGTGAAGTGTGAAGCGCATTTCAAGTTTCAACTTATTTCAAAAATAATTATCCATTTAAATTATGGATCCAATTCAAAATAATAAATACATTTCATATGTGTTATCTTGATATGGGCAATTTCAGGTTGTATATCGAATATTATCTTTACGGAAAAAAGCTTTTTGTCCCCCAAACTATAGCGAATTTGACGATCCATACCAACTTTATTTTGAGATAAACAGCCATCTAAACTTTGCATTTTTTATAATTTACCTCCTACACCATATTTTTAGTTGTTTTAGTCCATGTCACCTGGTTTTCCAATGGGTAATTCGGTCATTTCGTATATCAGTTGAGGCGGACGGGTTACATATCACATGGTTAGTCCACTTTTTAATATTTGGTAGGAAAAGTGGTGAAATTGCAGCCGGGGCTCTGAAATTGCAGTTGGGAGAGGGGCGGGAAATTGCAGTCACATCGATCTCTCATCGCTACTGAGAAGCTTTCGCATTAAGCTCTAAAAATGTGGATGCAAACTGTTGAGGAACTTTTGGATGATATGTGCCACTGTGGAGAATCTGCCGTGAAGAGAACAACGTGGTCGGACTTAGACCCAGGGAGGAAGTATTCGACATGCAAAAAATACCGGGTAAGTGAAAGATCTATCAAATTTTTGGGTACAAGAACTTAGAAATTAGAGTTAGTTTTGGGAAATTTAGGAGTTTTTGAATTTGGGGTCAATCTATGCAAATCAGTGGAAAATTAGGGTTTTTGAATTGGGGCAAATCAATTGAAAACTGGGGTTTTCGAATTTGGGGGCAAAGCAGCCGAAAATTAGGGTTTTTGAATTGGGGGCAAATCAGTTGAAAATTAGGGTTTTTGAATTGGGGGCAAATCAGTTGAAAATTAGGGTTTTCGAATTTGGGGGCAAATCAGTCGAAAATTAGGTTTATTCGTATGCCGTGTTGATTTTCGAGGGACAAACAATTATAATTTAGGGTGTTTTTAAGTTATGTTGATTTTGATTTTGATTTTATGGGCAATTCATCAAGTTGAAGTTAATTAGTGGTAAATTTGGCATTTTGAATTTGAGGGTAACTTAGGGTTGGCAATTAAGCGTGTGGATTTTCTGAACTTATTGTAAATGATCAACGGAATTGTGGGCAATTTAGGGTTGGCTAATTAAGTTCTAAGTTTTATTGTAGATGATCAACGGATGCAATTACTTTTTGTGGATCGATCCACCGATGTGTACGAGATCGAAGCAAGTAATTCCTGGACTACGTAGGCGAGCCAACAGACTTAAGAAGAGTTGTCAAGGAAGAAAAGAAGGGAAAAATGGTTGTTGTTGGTACTAGTGTGTTCATGGATTGTTATGTATGTGTATAAGTGACTGTTGCTCATTAGGGTCCCATTTGCTAATTTGACAGTATGGTGAATGCTGGAGTACTTTGCAAGTGGTATTGTTAGCTTTTGTTATGGTATGTAATGTCACTTTTTGAACATGTTTTAAAATTTCAAATGTTAAATGGGTTAATGAATTTGAAGATGTTTTGTTTGTTTTCAAACATTTGTATATGTATCCTAATGGGCCAATGACTTCATATACTTGTGAATTTTGTAACCTTATTGAACATGAAACACAAAATTAGGTTGAATTTGCTTAAGTTGACAATGTGGTGAATGTTGGAGCACTTTGCAACTGGTATTGTTAGCTTTTGTTATGGTATGTAATGTCACTTTTGAACATGTTTTAAAATTCTAAAAGAGTTAATGAATTTGGAGATATTTTGTTTGTTTTCAACATTTGTATATGTCTCCTAATGGGCCAATGACTTTATATACTTGTGCAATTTGTAACCTTATTGAACATGAAACAGAAAATATCTTCTGGAATCAGAACTTGTGCAACTTCAAATGGCATCAGAACTTGTAATCCATACAAGATTTACCAAAAGCTAAGCATACAAAAAAAGATATCCCATTACATTACTTCTGGAATCATATCCAAACATACAAAACATGTTAATGAAGGGTCATATCCATGGACATACAAAACATGTTAATGAAGGACAAAACATTCAAGTTCCTAAAACGGTTATTAATTGTTCCAAATAACCCCCAAAGACAAAACATTCAAGTTTCTAAATAAGTTTCAAGAGATTAAAAAACATCTACCGACAAAAACAAGTTTCAAGACACTAGTGCACAACTTGAGGTTTCTTCATGACATGGGAACCCAAACGGATCCCAGAATTTCAGACTGCTCATCAACACCAGTTGCAGCCTGGACATTAGTGTTCTTCTTCACCTATTACACACAAAGAAAGTAGAATTAAGAACCTTAACACTTAATTAGGACATAACAAAATATAGCAGATAATATTAGTAGTTAGGAAAGAACCCTTACACTCAGTTTTTGCCTAACTCCAAGGTTTTTTTTATGGCTTTTTACAGTTGTAGTAGTCCCTTTACCTTTGTCAGTTTCCTAACCAAACAAAAGTTGACAAAATTAGACTAAGCAAAAACTAGAACCTCATAACAAATGTGGTTATATATGTATTTATAGAATCTCAGAAACAGAGAATCTCAGAAATTATAACATCAAAAATATTAAAAAAATATATATGTATTTATAGATACCTCAGTCAATACATCAGGCATGGATGTAGCAGGAGCAACATTTTTTCTTACCCTTGTGGTCACCATTCCCTTGTCTACAGCCTAACAAACAGAGAGTCTCAAAAATTATAACATCAAAAATATTAAAAAAATATATATGTATTTATAGATACCTCAGTCAATGCATCAGGCATGGATGGCATTTGTTGTTGATGAATCAATGGGGACTTCAGATTTTTTTGTACAGCTCCTTTTCTTTTTTGAGTCCTGCATTCACATAAGCATTAGGGTTGGTCATAAACATTTAAGGTCCACATTAAAGACCAAAAGGTGAAGTACCTTTTTCTCATTTATTGGCTCAACTACTGACTGTTGTGTAGTAAAAAGCAATTCAGCATCAAAAGCATCCAATGCATCATATACTGACTGTGGTAGGTCATCATCAAACCCCATATTGACTGGAGTGTGGTCCCCTTGACTATGCTCACTTAAAGTGGGGTCCACATGAGCTGGATTTTCAGCAGAGGGCATCTTTTTTCTTCCCTGCATTCCATAAAGTAGCACTTTAGTCAGATAAATAAATACGTAAAAAATATAAAATATATAAATTATTACCCTTCTTTTTGGCTCCAACTGTATATCTTTTTTCTTCTCTTGTATTTTATTCTCTGGACAGCCCCTCATGTTATGGTTTTTTTTTTTTTGACATAATGAGCATGTCATTATCACTCATTTCCTCCCTAATGCCTTTATCTGGTTTTTATCAATAACTCTTCCCTCTTTCTTTTTCTCTTCATCTTTCTCCTTCCTTCTATTGTGTTTTTTGGGCCTTCCAGGCATCTTCTCAGAATCAGGAGGTAACAATGGGTCAATTCCAACCTCTGGCCACACCTCATACCCATGCAATGCTCCCATCATGTTTGCATAAGCCTTCAGGTATGTCTTCTTTGTGTAGTATGAATATACTCCTATGGATTCTTTCCCAGAAAAAAACATAGCACATATGGCATAGGCAAAAGGAATGCCACTCAACTCCCACATTCTGCAGCCATATGTTTGATGCCCAAGATGCATCCTGAAAGACTTTCTCAATCCATTTTGAATTTCAAATTTATCTTCACCATTCCAGTGTGCACTGAACCCTACTGCCTTCTTCTTCTTCAATTAATCTAATATCTTTACAATCTTGGGACATATGTCTCCTTCACATCTGGCCATTATATCCCTCTTCATATACATCTTCTTCATTATGCTCACTCTAACTGCCTCCAAAATCTCAATGATTGGCTTGCTTCTAGCACACAAGATCTGAGAATTGAAGCTCTCACTGTAGTTGTTCAGGAGAATGTCAGATTTTGCAAAGGTGCTGAAATGAGATCTGGACCAATGTTTGGGAGGTTTTTGCACCAGCCACTGAAATGCAGTTTCATCCCTTTTCTTCAGTTCATTCATGGCTTTATTGAAGTCTACCACCCTTGTTGCCCTAGCAGCACTCCAAAGTAAGTTTTTCAATGCAAGCCCTCTGTGGATCAACTTGAAATTTTTGTACAGGTGTAGCTTCTCCATAGCATCTACTAATCCTTTTTTTTTATCTGACATGACAGTCCATTGGTGAGGGTTGGAATGTTCAAGTCTTCAATCAGAAAAGTTATGAACCAACTCCATGACTTCTTGTTCTCTTTCTCAACTATTGCATATGCAAAAGGGAACATGTGATTATTCCCATCAAGCCCCACATCACTCAGCAAAACCCCACCTGCATGGCTTTTCAGATGACATCCATCAAGACAAAACAAGGGTCTGCACCCATCTACAAAGCCTCTCTTCAAAGCACCCCAACATATGTACAACCTCTTGAAAACTGGCTTATCATTGGTCAAAGTTGACTTGATCTTCACTGTTGTGCCTGGATTAGTTTTCTTGATCTCTGCTGCATATCTCCACAACATGGCATATTGCTCAGAATCAGCAACACTCCCCATTTCACACACTTTTCTCTTAGCCCTGTAAATTGAATGCTTCCTCACCACAATCTTCTACTCCTTTTGCATCAATGCCATCATGGACTCTACAGGCCAGGTGGGGTTAGTCCATATCTGATTCTTGTAAGTGTTAGCTAACCACTCAACATTAGCATGAGGGATTTTCTGCTTCCTAGTACATCTATGCTTGCCATTAAATGTTTTAACAACCATGATGTCCTCACCTTGTTTTTTAGATGCATAAATAACCCAAGGACATGTCTGATGTTTACACTTAACCTGCACCTTATGTTTTTCATTGATTGTGAATACAAAAACTCTCCCTTGATTAATACCATGTTGTCTCACAGCTTTTCTAAATGTCTCTGTGTCAGGAAAGCACATGCCAGTTCAAACTTAGGGTTTTTACCATCTACTTTATGGTCAAACCTTGGGGCACCATGATGCATCTTTCTTTTTTCCACAACAATTTGTTTAGACCTTGATGCCCTTTCATTAATTATATGTTTATCTTGCATATTCAACCCTCCCCACTCAGCATCTACATCTATATTCCCATCAAACAATACATCATCATCTGACACATCATATTCACTATCTAGAGAGAAATCAGACAACACAGACTCACCATCACTATAAACTATGCCAGCAAGTTCACTCTCATCACCCTCATCACTCTCATCACTCACATTGTCATCTTTTATATCAAAATCTACACCCTCATTTCCTACATCATCACCTATAAACTTCAATAGCTCATCTACACTTGGCAACTCAGACTCAGTAGCATTTGTGAGATTCTCATGTTCTATAAAAACACCCACTACCCTCTGATTATCAACCCGCTGCACCAAATTCACTACATCCGAGTCATCTTTTAGTAAAATCATCTCAGAACAATCAGCTACCCCCCTCTTTCTATAGTAGAACCTCATGTCATTCTTAACACCAATATCCTTAGCCATGTTATGAAGCTCAACCATTGATATCAAATCTGCATCACACCAGTCTACATATTCAATCCCACCCCCACAATACACTGTTTTCCCTATGGTAATAAACTTACCAGAGTGATTAAGTGCAATGGTGAAAAGCTCATCATAATCACCAGAAATAATGAAGAAGATACAAATAAGAACATGTAACCAGTTGCAAATTTATAAAGTAAACAAAAAGAAACCTCAACCCCAACCCTAACCCTAACCCTAACCCTAACACTAACACTAACACTGATAACATAAACAAATAAAAAAATCAGACACAAACCTCAAAGCCATATCTTTTGACAAAACATATAATAAATAACCTTCATAGATTAAAATAATCGCCATTTCAAATCTTTCAACATAAAAATTATCATATATTATATTCGGAATCCCAAACCCTAGGTAGGAATCTGATAATTTTAAATGAACGATGTACATCCCTAACCCCAATAATTAAAAAAGACATTTTTAAATACATTTTGGATATCAAACTTCAATTTCATAAATTTAAAACAAAAATTACCGTAATCTGGATTTTTCAAACTGATACGGCCGTCAACACCCTTCTCGCGAAATTTCCAACCCATGGCGCTCGGTTAATTATTGCTTTTTCCACTTTCTATCAACTTTGTTCTTGGATTTTTTGGGATTTTACAAGATTTCAACAAAAGAGAGAGATTTTGATTCCTAACCCTAGGCTTGATAATTGGGGATCGACAAGTCTGAAATGAATTTCTGATTTAGAACAAATGAAAAACCCGTTCGCCTCAGCTGATATGCAAAATGACCGAATTACCCATTGGAAAACCAGGTGATGTGGTCTAAACAACCAAAAAAATGGTGTAGGGGTAAATTGTAAAAAATGCAAAGTTTAGATGGCTGTTTGTCTCAAAATAAAGTTGGTATGGTAAACCGTCAAAATCGCTATAGTTTGGGGGGCAAAAAGTTTTTTCCCTTATCTTTATTTGGTGAAACTTATTTCACGTGATATAACTTGACATTCATTAGTGTTATTAGAAACTAGTCCAACCTGCACAAAACATAACAAAACAAATAAACAAACAAAATTCTAATTTAGGTTTCACACAAACAAAAATTTGTTCAAAAAATAATTTAAATTTGTAAATTATCATCAAAGAAGATCAGAAAATTAAATAAAATGAGTAATCAAAATCGGTGGATTTTCATAAGAAATAGAATCACACATCCATATACACAACAAAAGGGATCATATCGATCGATGACAAAAAATGCAGTCAAAATCATAAAAACCCAAAATAGAAAATCAAAATAAATCAAATTAACCAAAAAATATTCTTACAGCTTCAACTTCAGCCTGAGACACAATCTGAACGTTATCTCGACTAATCAAGATATCACCATCTTTAAATTTACTCGACCTGCTCCTGCACACACCCAATCAAAACTAAAATCACAACAAATATAAAACACAAATAAACAAAACCCATAGTGCTATATATAACTTTTTGTAGATCTATTTTTTATATAGTCACTTTTATAAACATTAACATGTATAACAATATCCATAAGTTGGGTGTTGTTTTTTTTTTTTTTTCAAAATCCATTCATCTAATTTCAACAACACTAAGTGTTGCCAAAATGAAAGAATTTTTTTTATCAGTCTTCCTCTTTATTTGAGGCGATAACTTTGTAGTGTTTCAATGAAATGTCAAAGCTCATATTTCTTCACACCAATCTCTTGATCATGCAAAAGAGACCAATAACTACGGGTCTGCTTGGTTGAATTTATTGAAAGTGCTTATAACTTATTCCATAACAATAAGCTATTTCGGTTTGCTTGGTAAAAATCAAGAATAAGCTCCTGATAGCTTATTCTGCCTAATAAGCTCATGTTCAGAAAAAGTTACAGTAGCTTTTTCTAATAAGCTCCTACCTTATTTGGTAAAATCATTTTTTATCCTTTTATATTGTAAAAAATATTTTATTTATAAACTAATATATTACTTTATATTTTACAAAAATATTTTTATTAGTCATAATTAAAGTTTTATTTATATTATAATTATCTCTTTAATTATTTTGCAAGTATTTGTCTTTTTTTTTTTTGAAATAATCATTTGAACAGTCTTCATTAATTATTATAATTTTACTTCTTTTATTTTTTATATTTTTATTTTTGGATGTATAATATTTTATATTTTTTTAATCATGTTTATATTGTTAAATTAACCTTCAATCAGCTACTTTAATCAACTATTTTACCAATCACTAATTGAAAATCAGCTACCAGCTATCAGTTATCAGCTGTTTGAATCAATTCGACCAATTAGGGCCTACATAATTTGCTTGATTAACAATATAAGCATTTATAGTAAAATCATAATCAGATAGCAAAACAATAAGATCACCACAATACTAATAACTTAGTATGTGAAAAGCCTGAATAAGATCCTATTTATTATTCATCGAAAACAATAAGGTTACTACAAAAACTAACAAAAAAATATCAGAACACGACACCTATTTATTATTCATCTAATATGCAATTTATGTGAAAACCCTAAATAAGATCAGGGTAACAATTCTCTGTTGACGAGCTCTTGGAAAAATTTAAACTTGGAGTTCTTCTTCGAAATGTACACCAAAGTGTTATTTTATCTGACAATGATTCCGAAGTAATTTTACCAAATGCGACAACCTACAGTTCTTTGCGTACCAGTTTTTAAAATAAGAATTAAGAAAAATATTACAAACCCACAAACTAATTAACACATCACAGTCATCGAAACAATACAAAGACTCGCTAAAATCAGTGGAAAATTGGATGCGGCAGCAGGGCAGATCTAGATTCTAGTATCCACTGACGATGCCACCAGTCTCGTTAATAGAGAAGATCGGACGCCATCACTGATTCAGATTGCAGATCTAGGCTATCATGTACCCTCGCGATGCGGTATACCAAGCAAATCAAATGACCCCGCCTCGACGCATAAACAACAGTGGCTATCAGCAAACGACTGTCATAATGGAAACACGAGAAGCTATGGCAGCAGGAGAGGGTTTGTGGGAGGGTGTGAATTTTTATGAATGGGAACAAGGATAAAGGAATTGCATGTTGAAAAGGAAAGTAATAGTGATTTATAGGTAAAAAATAATTGCCAATAAATAAAAAGACTACCATACCCCTTTATGCTTGAAGTGCACTCTAAATTATCAACAAATTCAGATCATTGATCTAATTTAACTAGTGGTATGGATTTGCTCCTAGGTTCACAAATTAGGGTGTTGTTCTCATTTGAATCTAATCACACACACACACACACACACACATATATATATATATATATATATAATATATATATATATATATATAAAATTGGTCCACCCACTTTACTTAAATTAAAGGCACACAATTGGTTTTAGGTTTTCAAGAGGTTCTCAAAAAAATCACTCACTATATATATATATATATATATATATATATATATATATATTGAGTGATTTTTTTGAGAACCTCTTGAAAACCTAAAACCAATTGTGTGCCTTTAACTTAAGTAAAGTGGGTGGACCAATTTTTTACTACTTTTCCTTATTTGATAAAACTACTAGAATTATTTAATAAAAATACTAGAAGTATATGATAAAAACATTAACTGTACATAATAAAAATACTAGTTCTCAAGTTCTTAATTATGGTTGAATTCTTATTGAATATCATATATATATATATAGTTTAATACCTGAGTGTTACACGGGGTTGATCAAAATATAAATTTTTATAATTATCACAAATATCTTTCTTGATCAAATGCACTAGTTCAAATGCGAGCAGTACGAACAATCACCTATATATATATATATGATTAGTTTCAAATGAGAACCATATCTTTATTTATGAACTTAAGGTCAATTATGGGCCTTAAATCTGATTAAATGGATGGATCAAGTTTTTTGTATTTTTTCTTATTTGATTAAAAGCATTAGTATTGTATAGTAAAAACAATGCTGATATATAATAAAAGCACTAGTTCGCAGATAAGGGAGGGTTTTCTCATTGGAACTCACACCTATATATATGTATCTATGTCTGCTAATAATTAATCGTAATCGAGAAGTTATAAGATAAGTTATGATCGTGGTTGGATGTAAAAAATGGACAATGGACGACTTAATATCCCCAAAGTTCAATAGAGGTGGAGAGTCTTACTGAATTTGCTCATATGCATTTGACTTTCAAGGACAGAGAAAACATGAAGTGTCCTTATAATCATACAAGATGTAAAAATAATAGGTACCTCGATGTCGAAGAGATTAAGTCTGGCTCTCCCCGCTTCCGGCACCGTTGTTCTTCCGCCTCCGTCTGTGGAGACCGTGCCTTCATTCCGGTCACAACCCCTACAACAGACCACTCAACAATACTGGCCGGTGATCTCGTCAAACAGGGTTACATCTCCATCGTGGTTTTTGGCGACGCAAAACCCTCACGCTCCTCATCCCTCTGCCCTGATAACGCCGTTCCTCTCTGTTGCAGTGCCGCCATCATCTCTCCCATCTTCGGCGTTTCCCCTCCAGGTGTATGGTGATCTGAACCCTAGCACCTCCTTCCTCACCGCCCCCATTTCTTTCAGATCCCTGCTGGCGGCCTGAATTTTCCGGCAGCCTCTGTTCCTGCGGCGGTGATGCTGTTTATGGCAAGGATACCATCCTTATCTCCTTCCCTACGCCCCTTGTTACTTACGCAACAAAGATCTTCTGGCGTCACGTACTTTTCCTCTGGCATGAGATCTTCTGCGGCTTTTCCTGCGGTCAACTACCCATCGCTTTCTTCTGCACCTTTGACCGAGATAACGCAAGTGGCCAACTTCTTTATTCCTACGTGGAGTCCCACGATGGTTTCTGGCCCTCCTACGGACCACCTCCAAATGTTGGCTGCTACCCAATATACAACCACCAACTCTCTAGCCCATCCATTGAACAATCTGGCCTGAAATGCCCAGCCCAATCCCCCCCCCCCACCCCCCCACCCCCTTCGGGATGCCACCCGATCAAGAAAGGTGAATTTTTTTCGATCACCATTGACGAAGCTCGTTACCAAAAAACATGTTAATTTATTACGGGATTCGCTTATTGGCCGTCTCCTACAACTCAAAGGGTCGAAACCCCTATCACTCGACGATTGCAAGGACACTTTAAAGTCCACTTGGAGCTCACTGGTCCGTGGAGTTTTGTTCATCTTGGCAAGGGATTCTTCAACATTTCATTTTTCTTAGCCGATGATAGGACGCGTGCGTTTTCCAAATCTGCTTGGAAGTTCAGTTCAAGTTCTATTAGGCTCTTCCCTTGGACCCCGGGCTTCATCCCTTACAAGGTCCCTTCGGCCTCACCTCAGGTTTGGATTCGCATTTATGAATTGCCAATCGAATATTAGGATAAATCTTTCATTATGAATATTGCGAGGGTTGTGGGAACGCCTTTGCAAATTGACGAGCATTCTGTTCATGGCTTGGTGGGTCATTTTGTTCGTATATTGGTTGATCTTAATCTTGAACATGCCCTGCATGAGACATTTATGATCGAACGCGAAGGGTATTGCGGGTATATTTCTACTGGGTATGAGTACTTGCCAGATTTCTATTCTTTCTGTAAAACAGTTGGGATCTTATTGGTTCTTGCCTCTCTTATAAACCTCGTGTCGCTCATAACATTGATAGGGACAATTTACATACGGTTAACACCAAACGTTCTTATTCTCATGAGCATCAGGTCCATAACCGTACGGATTCCTGCCCGACTCCCGAGTCAACTAATCCTTCTCTGACGACTTCCAACACCTTTCAAGTGTTACAAGCGAAAGCCTGCACGGGTCCTTTGACTCCTCCTACCTCAGAGCCTACTTCGGGTCCGAGCAGTTATCTCCCACCCTCGTGAACACGGATCCTAAAGTTGCCGCTACTCTTGTTACTTCGTCCAGTTTGGAAGATAAGGATTACCGTATCGCTTCTGACCCTTCTAATAGTAGCTCAGAAAATGGTTAGCAACTAACTACGCAGTTTTGTAGGGAGAACCAGTCGATCGTTTGCAGATCGGCTGAGATTTTTGTGACAACTCTCGACAGCTTGTGCTCTATGAGGAACCCGCTTCAACAACTTCTTCGGATAAGGTTTCTCCTTCGGCGCAACATACTCCAACAGCCTATTTTGCACGTGAAGAAGGCATTATAGTGGATGATTCGGATATTGACAGTCAACATCGCACCCCTCTTTTACGTAAACCTGACACTGATTGAGAATTAATTGATATAATTAAAAAATTACAACACGAGTCTCCTACTCCTTTCATTGTTGATGATACAAAATCCTCTTATGCCCTCCACCTTATGAGTATCGCTTCTAGACAATGTTGAGCGGATATTGCTGAAGATGAAGACTCTACTCCTATACGCAGAGAGTCAAAAAGTTCGTTTAAACGAGGATTCCTTGTGAAGCACTAGTTTCTTTATTTATTTTTTGATTTGCTATGTATTCAGACTCTTTTCTCCCTTTTTAATAAAAGCGCCACAATTTATTTAAAAAGAATTAATATAACTTACATAGTTTTTTTCTAAATAGATATAACTTATTTATATTTTTATATTAGAAGAATAAAAGTAAGATGTTGAATTGAGCAAATTATGTTAAGTAAACATTAAATTAGATAACATGTAATAAAAAGAAAATATTAAATTAGGCAAGATATAATATTAAAAAAATTAATTAGGTAAAATATAATAAAAAAAATACTAAATTAGGTAAATATTAGGCTCGAATGACACCGAAGAACCATTTTTTTTTAAAACTAACGAAATCGTAATACGGAATTTATCAAAAGGTAAATATAAGAAAACATTTTTCATCATTATAGAGTTTTTAAATGTAAAAATAAAAAAAACTCAAACGATATCGTAATCTCAGCTCGTGTTTTGTACAGATGGCTAGTTACTATTTATTAATTAATATTTTTTATTGTTAAATAATTTCATATTTTAAATTAAATTCGTTAATGATTTCATATTTGCATACTTAAATAAATTCAAAACTTGTTTCACGTCCAACCCGTGTCTAATTTTAATTAAAAAAATTATTATTAAGTATTTTTATATCTTATTATTTAAATTAAATTATATAATAATTCTTAGTTACGTACTTAGAGAAATTTAAAAGATGTTATATTCTCAACCCCTGCCTTATTGTACAAATGTCTAATTAATATTTATTAATTATTATTATATAAATTTATATATTTATATTTAAATTAAATTCATTAATAATATTAGTTACATACATATATTATTGCAAGTAACTCGTAATTTAATTATATTATATATTTTAATTCATAAGAATAAAAATATATTAACTCTTATTCTAAATACAACTTATTTAGATTATTAATAAATAATTATTTTCTTTGTAATTAACATTATCTTATAAGTAACTTGTCTTTTAATTAAGATAAGTAATTTGTTTTTTTAATTATATATGACTTCTTATACATTTATTTTAGAAGAATAAACCAAAATATTGAAATTATTATTAAATATTTAAATTAAATTCAAGAATAGTTATTAGTTACATATGTAGAGATATTTAAAAGATGTCATATTCTCAACTCGTGTCAAATTGTACTGGAGTCAAATTAATATTTATTAATCATTATTATATAAACTTAGATTTTTATTTAAACCGAATTCGTTAATAATATTAGTTACATACTTAGAGTATTACAAATAGCTTGTAACTTAATTATATTATATATTTTAATTCCTAAGAATAAAATTATTATAACTTTTATTCTAAATACAACTTATTTAGAATATTAATAAATAATTAGTTTTTTTTCAATAACATTATCTTATAAGTAAGTTGTCATTTAATTAAGATAAGTAATTTGGTTTAAAAAAAATTATATATGACTTCTTATACATTTATATTAGATAAATAAAAGAAAATATTGAATTAAAAAAATATAATCAAAGAGAAATATTAAATTAGATAAATATAAAAAAAATGATTAAGTTAGGCAAATATATTAAAAAAAATATAATAAATTAATTAGATATTAAAATTCTTATATTTAGAAAGTCCCAAACCTTTAAAACTCGTCACCATTCGATCTAGCAGAAAATTACGATTTACAAGTAAAAGCCTTATACTTTCGAGGTGTGGTGTCCCTGCCAGGCTGTCTCTATCTTTGGTTTCATCACATCAGCTAGAAGTTTACTAAGCATACACGTAATACACACGTAGTATAGAATTGTTTTTGTTATCAACCCCTATTTGTTAATTCTGTTGACACCTTGCTTAGATGTCAACTCCTTATGCCTCCAATTTACATGTGTCTTTTTCTTATTAATCAAAATCTGATGTGTCAATTTGTAAAAAATCCCTATTATTTCATTCCTTTTATATCTTCTTGCCTATGGTATATAATAGTACTTTTTTCCATAAATTATTTCATCTCTTTAATTTATACGGACCCGTCTTCAGTTCTTTAGTTCCTCCGTCTACCAACTTTAGGGTTTGACCTTTTTTTTCTTCATCTTCCGCCTCTCTATGACATGTTTTTTTTGCTTTTTGTGTTTCAATTTTTCTTCATCATCGTTTCATTTTTTCTTCATCACCTGCTTTGGTATCTTTTTTGCCTTTTGTGTTTCAATTTTTCTTATTCGCATTGTCTGCTGCTGCAGGCTAATATAATTACAACTTATATTTACATGTATCAACTTTGTAGCGATATGTATTAAAAGAAAGAAAAAACGAAGCTGATGCTATTATGAAATACCATAATATATGTTACGGAATTAATATTCGTAATGCTATTAAGTTATGAGTTTTGAAGGTTTTTTATTTTATGAATTTGATGTGTTATATGGCAAAAACCAGACTCGAATAATCATTTATGTAAAAAAAAAATCTTAAATGTTTCACTAATTATGCCTAATTAATGTAAAACTACTATATTTATTTCAAATTAATTTTAGAAATGAAAAAGTCTAAATTAAAACCACATATCCTGATTTAGCGTGATTAGATTAAATATAAGTTTTTATTTTTAAAAGCTTTCCATATTTCTCTAAAACTAATTAGTGTAATTATAAATTATACATTTAAAACAAATTCCCTAATTTCACTTTATTCTTTCAATTATGTTATTTCTATTGTACATGATTGAAACACATCATTCCTTTAATCTTAGTTTTTCTTTTAAGTAATCTAATAATGTTTATAACTGAATTATACATATTATAAAAATACAATTAATCAAATTGAGTTAGTTAATTTATAATCAGTATAATTAATTTTAAATTAACGACAATTAGAAGGTCAAAAATATAATTTTTGTATGAATTACACTTTCAAACTTAATCATATATCCTCCCTAATTCAAGGCATTGTTGATGTTAATTAGAGAAGTTCTGATATTAAATTCAAGTTATAATAAGACTAAATAAAGGGTCCATCTACTTCTTAAACATTAGGCTAATTAACAAATAAATTAATTTATCGAATTTGACTATACAAAATTTTATTTATTCATAGAAACAGTATTTATCACCTTTACATACTATATTTTTCCTGCAACTTATCTATTTCATTTTGCAGAATGACATCTCCCAATATATCACTTGTAAAAGAAATTGGTAACAAAGGGAGGCTGATTATGAGAAAGGTCATAAAAAAATTTGATATTTTACACATCTTATATTTATATAAAAAAAAAAAAAACTTATGTTATAAATCTTACGTTTTTATGCCATTTTCTGATATGCCCGCTTAAAATGCGGGTATTCAAACTAACATATATATATATATATATATATATATATATATAGAGAGAGAGAGAGAGAGAGAGAGAGTTTTGTATCTATAATAAAAGGAGGACTTCTACGTGTTTTCACGGTACTATTAGATCACTTTTAGGTTTTTTAAATTATGAAATCTATGATTATAAATGCAGGGTTGGGGGCATGGTTCCTTAGGGTCACAGTAGAATTTTTCTAATAAAAGGATTGGTTTGGAGGGATTATCAATTACCGAAAAATCAAAGACTACCTGCTACCAATCTACTCTACAAAAGTGGTTTTAGGGTTTCAATATCCCAAGGTTATAAAAAAAAGTCCGATCAGATATGAAAAATCGGCAAGCAAAGAAAAGAAGAGAGGAAGAAGAAGATGTGTCGATACCAATGGACAGGTTATCTCAACTGCCGCAACCCTTATTGCAACACATACTCTCTTTACTCTCCCAACAGGACGCAGTCCGAACCTCCGTACTCTCCATATCATGGCGTCACCTTTGGTCAACTCGCCCTAATATTGTGTTTTTCCAGAAAGGAAACACAAAACGGTTCATTGCTGCCCTCGACAACACTTTCAAAGTCTACCATGACCAAAAGCTTTCTATACAAGAACTCACCGTGGATATGTCGGTGGTTGAATCTGAGTCGGTTTGGCTTCTCCACAAATGGATCCGGTTAGTCATCTCTAATAATAAGGGATTAAATAAACTTAATCTTAGTTTGTATGGTGATAGTATGTCGTATTTTGCTATGCCCTTGGTACTCTTCGAATCCCAATCCCTCCGAAATCTCTCTCTTCGGAAATGCGAGTTGAACTTGAACCAAATGTATTCAAATGGCAAGGTTTCTTTTAAGCATCTACTAACACTTGACCTCACCCAAGTCAACATCGTGGGTGCAACTTTCGAGACGATTCTATCGAGCTGCCCTTTGCTTGAAACCTTGTCCATCTTGAGATGCATAGGTTTGAGACCCATTAAGTTGACAAGGGCTCCTAATCTCAAATACTTCAAATTAGACCACAACTACCTAATATATGGTGATATTGGTTTTATTATCATGGAAAAAACCGACGTCCCGAATATTAGAACCATCGATATCTTGTTCGGTCGGTTTCGTGACCATAATTTACACTTCCCTCATCTGACTCGTTTACTTCTGGACCATGTGCAAATGCCAAGCGAGTCGTTTTCGTGTAATTTCCCATGTCTTGAAGAGATGGAGCTTTCCTTTTGCTACGGCTTCAAAGAATTCAATCTGTCGAGCCGTTCGATTATTAAGCGCTTGGTTATTCGGAATATGGACAGGCTCTTCAAAGCTACTATCGACGCCCCAAGCATAGTTAGATTTTACTATGACTGCGTTATTCCCCAATCCATCTCTTTTATTAATACAACAACTAATCCGAACGAGTGGAAATCGAATATAAGACTGAGGTCTCAGGAGCATATTGACCATGATGGTTTAGTATGGTTGGATAAGCTAAGTGAGATACTCGATGTGGGCCGTGTTTGTGATAGGCCGCCGGCTGTAGTTGTGGAGGCTTTTAGGTTGAATTCATGGGGGCATTTACTGTCGTCTCTTCCGGATCTCTTAGATCGTTTTCCGGCGTACATGTGCCAATACTGCTTGTACGTAAATACACAGTTTGAACAGCAAAAGGAAGAGAAGAAGGTCGTTGAGTTTCTACGAAAGTTCCTCGCACAGCAGCAGCAGGGAGATAGAGCACGTGACTTGGAGGAAGTAAGAATGGAAGTTTGGAACAGGAATGGAAATAAATGGCAATCTGTCGAATGTTATGAAGACACACGACCAAATTTTCTTCGCTTTCGATTGAAATGGAGAGGTATCATCATATAATTTAACTGTCTTGTTTTCTAGATAATTATGTTATATCAGTTTTGAGACTGCTGTTTTAGCAGCTCAGTCATTAATATTACAAGTCTTTCCTTTGCTCAGTTTTGAGACTCCATTTATTCTACTTATCAGCCCATCCAGTGAGCGTAACTTTTATGTTCTTCAAAATATAGCCGTTTTGTTGAATGAATTCATGAGCATATCGGCAATCTTTGGCAACTTACCATGTATAATACACAAATCACAATAAAATGACTAGTTTAACGTTTTATTATAATATATGAATTTTAAGAACACACAAGCCGTAATAAAAATCTAAGAGAAGTTCAAAGTAACTTGGAAATCGAATATAAAATTACTGGTTCCGTTTGGTCTTTTCACTATTTTGTTTTGGTACATATGAAATGAATGGTAACTAATGTTTTCTGGGTGCATAAACCATACATTTTCTTATTGAAAATCCTAGAAACTGCATAAACAAGATTTTCTCCAGGAAAAAAAAAAGTGAAACGAAGTTAGAAATGAAACTCAATTTCTCCAACAATCTGCACTGCATTCATTTCCTCGTGACCTTATCCGTTATATTTTAATCATTAGTGAAGGAAATCTATCATTTTTTCACCGACTTGTTTGTGTCCCATCGATGTATTGTTATTTTCATTAATAAAATTACTTATTCTCTTAAAGGCTTTTAAGGAGAAAAATGAGTGTTTCTTATTAGAAGTTGCAAATGTCCCCTATATATTAATGCATAATCATTCTATTAAAATATCACTCGAGATTGGTTGTACGATATGAAATAAGCGAACAACAAAATGCAGTCACAAACATGAAAAAAATACCAAGAAAATGAATCAAAATGAAAATAATAATAATAAACTTTTTTTTTATCAAACCCGCGATTAAGTTTGAATTTATCTCATAAACTAAAAA
>BMAC01000775.1:127942-141179 GCA_014905375.1 Phtheirospermum japonicum
CACACACACACACACACACACACACACACACACACACACACACACATATATATATATATATATATATATATATATATAATCTTTCTAATTTATGTGTCTGTTTCTCATGGTTCGTTTGCCAAATAAAAGATTCTAGAGCCTCGATTGCATATATATCACTCGAGCTTAATATTTACCTAATTTAATATTTTCTTCTTATTGTATCTTATCTAATTTAGTCTTTTTCTTTTATTATATTTTGCCTAATTTATTGTTTTTATTTTATTTTAATAAAAAATTATGGTGCTTCAGTTGCTTATATGTGGTTCGAGCCTAATATCTACCTAATATAATATTTTTTTTATATATTGCCTAAATTAACTTTTTTCTTTTATTATATTTTACCTAAGTCTCTATTTCTCTTTTTATTATATTTTACATACCTCGATATTTTCATTTCATTCTCCTATTATAAAAACACATAAATAAATCACAAATAATTAGTAAATAAAATATTAATTAGTTATCTCTAATTATTTAATTAATTTTATTTTCTGTAAGCAGTGCTGAGAAGGGGAATCTTGGGGTGCCACAGCTACCTGGGCAAGGGTGTTCTTTTCACAGTTTTCGAACCAATACTTATAAATTAAGTTTTATGGAGAGTCCATCTGGGATCAAGGTTAGTCGAGAAAATTGCTTTAATGTTGATATGTTCAGTTTTTTCTGATCATTTTCTGTGAGTAGGTTTGATCTAATTATTGGATTGTGGATTTTTTCCCCTTACTGCTCCTGATTTTATGAAGTTGCGACTCCTCAGTTTTAAAGCATCGATTCATGTGAAAAATGAAAATTAGGCGAAACACCAGGGGTTATTTTTGTAATTATCCCTAAATAATATGTACATTAGTGTAAATTGCTTGTATTGATCTTTATGATTTGGTAAAGGTAAATGAAGGTCCATTTTTCMWATTCATCGCATGGTTCTTTCACTATTCAGTTTTTAACTTCTCTTGCCCAACATTACATGGTGGTTGTGATTATATATTTTTTGGGATGATTTTTAAATAAATAAATAAATAATCTYGTCTTTTTGGCAGCTCATCCTTGTTACTCACCCGAGGACTAGCGATCTAAGAGACTCGCTCAAGTACATCTATAACTTGTATGTCGAGTATGTTGTCAAGAATCCACATTATTCTCCAGGATCACCCATCAGGTGAGTGGTTAGTTTTTCTATCATAAATCAACCAGCAAAATTAGTTATGTCACTAGCAAAATAATTACAAAATGATCCTGCAAAAGTTACTTCTTGCAAAATAGTTCTGTAACTATATGAAAATCAAATCTTAGTTAATGGTCCTAATTTCAATTTTCACAGGATCCCAATCCCCTTTTATTTATTTATTGTGAAATTGAGATTGTGATATAACTACAGGACTATTTTGCAAAACTTGTGTACTTTGCATGACCAAAATTGAAACTATTTTTAAAAACGTTCATTTTGTTACAGGACCAAATTTGCATTTTCACCCAATGAATTCTCATTAGTTAACATTTAAATGAATAATGCTGGTGAAATCCTTTTTTCCTTTCTTTTGTTCGAATGGCAGATTGGGAGTCAGATAATAGGGAGACACATTTCTCAGATTATAGAGCAAGCACTCCGTGTCCTTACATCATGGTCGAAGATCATCCGGACCATCACGATCCTTCTCGTATCATCACACATAGGGTCCAATGCACCATCGCTGAGTTCAGCGATTGCTTGATCAAATGTTACACGCCCGACGTAAGCAAGAAATTGAGGGAACTTATTGGAGGATTGGACACAATGGTAAAGCCACATTCAATTGTGTTTTCGATCCAAACCTAGAGTCGGCCCGGCCCGAACAGAGCCCATCAGGCGGGTCCAAAATCTCAATGCCCTGCCATATATTTGGCCTATCCAAGCCCAACAACACTCTTACATGTACTTGTTGTCGGGCCTTTTCGGGCCCCTAAAAATGAAGCACACTTCTATACGAGCCTGGACAGTTCTGCTGCAACCAGTATGTTGACATTTTTCACTATTCTTTTACAGGCTGCTTGGGAGATCATTTTTGATTAATTCTGAACAATCGTTGACAGAACCTTACGTCGGGCGAAAGATCTTCGAGACAATTCGCTGCGGGTCTTCTTTGTTCTATGGAAACAGCATGCCGATACGGGACGCTAACATGCTTGAGACAATTACAACCACCCCTGAGGTTTTGCCTTATGTTTAAATTTACAAATACCCCTTTTTGAGATTTTGAGATTTTTTTTTTAAATATTTTGGAATTAGGCTAAACCTTCATGTAGTTTTTATAAATAAACCTTAAAGAAACTCACAATTCATGCCTCCATTGTTCGTTCCTGGACACAGTTAGTCATTATTATTATTATTATTATTATTATTATTATTATTATTATTATTATTAGCTCGAACAACTCAATGTTGAAACATGTATATCAAATTAGTTCAATAATTTCAGACATTGTATCAAGGTTTTCCTAATTAACAATCATGGTTTTAATTATCAACAAATGCAATCACTTAAGGAAAAAAACAGTAATTATCAATAAGAAGCACAGAGATAGATTCCTTTAAAACAAACCTTATATCTAATTCATTATGTATATTAACCAATAAACATTGAGAAGCTATCCTCACTATCATTAGATTTATTTCCGATTTTTCATTGACCTGCAGGCACTCAACGTGGAACGACCTTATTCGGACGATGACATTGATGATGTACGTARAYGTTGGGCGGAGTGTTTATTAGAGGTTATTGCTYGATMACAAACAAACTATTTGTGGATAACTTGAATGGTAGTAAAATAGGTACTTGTCTTTTTGGTGAACGTATATTTGGCGAATTGTGTATTATTGGTGATTTCTACTTTAACATTTGGTGATCGTGTATTTGGTGACTTATGTTGTTCGTATTGATATATTTTGGTGTTTATGTATTACTGTGATTAATAGATGATTTTTGGATTATATGAATGATTGGTGTTTTGTGAAAAATTTCAATTTAGGGATGAATAGATCTGGAAAATAAAAATGAAAAAAATTTGGGAATTCAAAAAACCGTCAAATCTAGAACGACTTTTTGAAAAAGACGTTCTGAAAAATGTACATTCGAGAACGGTTATAAAAAAAGACGCTCTAGAAAATGTATATTCCAGAACATCTTTCCGAAGCTGGCGATCTGGAATATACATTTTCCAGAACGCCTTTTCGAAAGAGACGTTCTAGAATATACATTTTCCAGATCGTCTTTTTGGAAAGACGTTGTGGAATATACATTTTCTAGAACGTCTTCCTTGTAACCAATCTGAAATGTTATTTTATAGAACATATTAACCGGGGAAAACTGTTTTCTAGAACGGGTAAATTGTTATTCTAGAATGTCTCAAATAACCGTTCTAGAACATCGGATATTCTAGAACACCTCAAAAAGCTGATCTGGAAAATCTGATATTCTAGAACAACTCTAGTCAGAACGCCTGGACAGGGCGTTCTAGAAAACTGTTTCTGCACTGGTGTAATATGTTCCATCATTTCAAACTAAAAAAAAAAAGAGGTCTTAATTTATACCCATGCACATGGATATGATGCCAAAACAACAATCTTTGCCACGACGCTTCATCTCATGAAGAAGCGTTGCAACACAACGAGCCCCTGAAGTAGAAATAATTTGGAATATTAATTTAAAAATAGTAATAAATATTAAATAAAGATAATCGAGTTATTTATTTATTTAAATAAAAAAGATAGTTGAGTATATTACTTGTAGCTCCCAAGGGATGGCCAACGACAATTGCTCCACCATTAACATTAACCTTTTTGGTATCAAGTCCCAATTTCTTGCAGCAATATACATACTGGGAAGCAAAAATGCCTACAAACAGCAGACATGTTTGTGGTTAAGTTCATTTAAATCATTTTTTAACTTTAAAAATGTAATTTTTACTCGGCCAAACAAGTAGTACCTCTAAATTTGAAACACAGTTAATCTTCCAAATTTTGAAACAAAAAACAAAAAAAAGGCACTTGGAGTTGTTACAACCAGACAGACACATGTGCATGATTAATTATTATGATTAAAAATAAATAAACAAAATATTGTCTTCTAATTTATAGTAATACCAGTACTGTTATGTCAAAGTCAAAAATAATATTTTTCACATGGAAAAAAACATGATCTGAAGAAGCATTCAATTTCAAGTTGTACCTTTTAGGTCAGAGTGGCAGAGAAAAGAGCTGTTTGTCTCTGCTGCAAGGTAAGTAGAGCATCAGTGTTATGAACAAAGCAAAATGATAAGTAATAACTATTCATATATCATCCCAAAAGAACAGTACAAAATGCTATGCATTAAACAATCTAATATATGCATAACAGTAACACAAATTTCAAAAACACACAAAAAGTTGTTTGTTTAAAGAGGCAAGTGAATTGTATCATTTAACATCAAATATAGTTATATATGTACCTTTGGTAAATGGAAATGATTTGGGTCATTTCTTTCTCAAAATTTTCCTCCAGAATCCTATCGGATTCATCGAGGACAAGGTAATGCATATCAAAAAATTAAACAGACAAGATTTAACAGATTCTTTTTGCATCAGAAAATAACACAATCAAATACATAAAGGAATATATGTGTTTGTCCGTGAGTATGACAAGTGATGACCACAAATACATTTGGTAAAAACCAGCACACACCTTGAGGTTTTTAAATAAATAGCCCTTGGTACATTGAAGATGATAAAGAAGCCGGCCAGGGGTTGCAATCCAAATGTTTACTCCTTTGACAATACGCTTTGCTTCTTGTGCTATCGACACACCGCCAATTACCAAGCCAAGTGTCTGCGTGTGATACTTGAGAACTCGTTCTGTTCCTTATTTATCTGTTGTCTCAACGAAGGTAGTTTCAGTATCAACATTGCCATTACATTGTATCTTTCTAATTTATTTATTTTTGCTTAATTCACTGATATAATCTGTTTTTTTAAGAAAATAAAGAATTTTGGGTTAAATTGTTGTTTGTAAGGAACACAGTGATCGAAGGAGAAACTAATTGAAGACCATATACAGTAAAACCTAAAAATTTATTAATTCAAATATCAGTGAGGTTTTAATAATCGAATATTAACCTGTTTGGCCAACTCCGTTGTCGGGCAAATGACTATAACACTAGTCCCATTGCGTGGCGTAAAATGTAGCTGATGCAACAATTCAACAGCTGGTATAAGAAAGGATAATGTTTTTTCTGATCCGGTCCTTGCGGCTCCAAGAACATCTTTGCCTAGTAATGTGCCCTCCTCTCACCTTTTAAGACCTTAAAAAACTAGACTCCATTAATTGTACATCTAGAGTCATCACTAAATTCTGCTTTTCAAGAGGATATTTTGCACAAAGATTGGCAAAATGCTGAACACCGATTTAAATGGGAAAATAGAAAGGAAAATGCCATTAAACATGTTCGCGGTACAATAAGTGTGTTTTTGATGCATAAATTTATTTAACCAGTTAAAAGAGCGATAACGAACATATAATCAAAATAAGAGTTACTCAGGTCGAAATACAGTAAGATACAGATTACACATACTAAATTGGGAGAGTTGGGACTAAATGCATAATCAAAAGTGTATCTCCTCTCCTTGGTTCGATTCTGTATCCGATCCAGGTAGTCCTTTGAAATGCCGGGATCCAAAATAAGCACTTCCTACATCAACCATTACTTTCTCACCGAGATTTTTCCCAAAAAGCACATTGGTTTCACTTCTGTAAATAAGTAAACAGACCTTGTCGTTGTGCACCCTTACTATATCTCGACCACGTTCTCTCTCAGTTAATGGCCTACATTTAACAGCCACCTGACAGGTAAAAAGAAAAAAGTATGGGACAATCAGGAAAACAACAATACGGGGAAAAAAAAAGAACTCACAGTTAGAGTTGTGGTTTTCTTAGTAGCTGGAGCTCTAATGCTTGGCATCCTTATTTAACATTCGTTTTCCAATTTCACCCAAAATTTCTTCTCCCAGCAGCTTTCTTCAAACCTCAAACAACTTCATTGATTGAGAAAACGCATTTTTCACCAAATATCTGAAATAGCAAAAGAGGGGGGAAATAAACGGAAGACAAAAAACAAACCTACACTTGACGAATTGAAAAATGAACACAGTATCAGTAGAACCCTAAGTTTTAACAAAAACCACCTTCTTGAGCAAACCAGAGGCATTACACTACTCCAAACAGTAGAAAAACAAATGAAATTTCAGCCAAATATCTCTCAACGTTGTACCACGATTTGCATACTAAGGACACCGCATATCGATCCCGATGCGACGTCACGAAGTCAAACAGGTGTTCCAACACTTCCTCCGGGAAGTAATTCATTATATTCTAGAACGGACACATATGATTCGGCTCGAAATTAGGATTTTTTAAGTCAACGATGACGAACTGATTTACTTACAATTCTGGATTTTGGAGTGGAAAAAGGAAAACTGATTTAATTTACTCAGATGGATCTTAGATGAAACGGATCCGAAGAGTTGTTATATTTATTTTATTTTGAAGGAAAACATGAAGCTGAAAAAATCTCGAGTTGCAACTCTCTTACAATTACAGAGTAGATGAGAGAAATGAAGCTAACGAGAACGGTAGAAAATTTGGATATATTTATTTTTATTATTATAGGCATCGGTCGTATCTAAATAACCGATGCATATAAGTTTTTCCCGACTATTATAGGCATCGGTTGTTTAATAAAACCGATGCATATAACTTTTATTTATTACAAAAAACCCCGCGTAACTATAGGTATCCGTTTCTGCTTAACAACCGATGTCTATAACTTCTTTTAATTATAAAAAAAAACCCTTGCAACATTAGGCATCGGTTGATTCCTACAACCAATGCCTATACCCTCGTTTCAATGGCGTTTTTTGTAGTTGTGAATTATGCGACCATTTTCATTGATGATGATGAATGAGTTGCAATTGAACAATGTACTTACTATATATGATATTTTTGGTCCTAAAAAATTTTCTATTCTTTTGAACGAAAAGAAAATATATTAATGGGGATGAGAATCGCTCAGCAACAATTGACAAAGAGGATTCGACAAAAAAAAATCATGAAAACGTGCATCGACAACATTGTTATAGCAAAAGATGCCGGAGACTGGTTAGAAGAAATAAGTCCAAACTACAAGTGAGCAATAAATTAGGAGTCTTGATTCCTGAGTTACTGCAAGTAAATATCAAATTAATAGCATCATATAGGAAAGCGAAATTATATATAAGTACTTCATAAACATGCAAATCAACAAAGCAGTTGCATTGGCAGAAACGCAGCAACAAAACTACAATGTAATAAATAGAAACAAGCCTTAAAAAATGATCTTACCCATAAATAATTCTACCTAAATTATAATTCTACATAAATAATTCTACCTAAATTATAAGTTGCATTATAAGACTTAATTTACTAGGCAAGATAGAGCTAATTAACTCTCTCTCCATTTCAATCGAAACTGAATCTCACGACATGGCTTATTGTTTGGTAATGCACATTCCGTAAATCTTGTCCCCTTGATGGGACGATATTCTACTCCTTTTTTGTCAGAGATTTTCATTTTTACTTTCTCAAAATTATGTTGCCCAAAATAGTGTGTCCTTTCTTTCTCCACTTGGAAGATCTTGCACATAAACTCAACCAATTGATTGTCTTCTCTATCCCAACCAGTCTCTGGATTGGAAATCAAGTAATGGCATACGTATCTTGGATGACAAATACCAAACAAACAATTTAACAAATCTGCAATGGAAGAACGTGGATGTCCAATCATACTCAAGACTTCAATTGCCACAGGTTCATAATCGCCCTGTACCACCAAGGGAGGGTCTCTCATTGTCATATAAATCTTAGATCGAGCTAATGCCTTGAGCAGTTCATTTAGCTTAAGCAACCACGACGAATAATCACGAGTGGGATGTGAAGACATCAGGTATATACGTGACTTCCACTCACTGGAATTAGTTGTCGTAAACAAGATCGATGATGGCAAGCAATAACAGCTTGCATATGTAAAACAGAGTATGTTCGGGACATCAATATCAGCCATGATGTGCGTGTCCACAATAATAAACAGTCTCTTAATCGAACGACTTGATAGCTTGAATTCTTCAAATCCTAGGCAGAGGAAAATGGCCAATCTCTCAAGACAAGGGAAGTTGGACGAAAAGTTTTCGAATGAACTCTTTGAGAGGCTGACTACGTACAAATATAAAGACTTGAGATTTTGGAATAAGTAGTTATGTAGGTGAAACCAATTTGGACGGCCCAAGATTCGGATGGTTTCAAGGGTTGGAGCATCGATTTCAATTCTAGGGCAAACGTCCTCCTTACGCATGAGATCAAAGTGCTTGAGATTATTATTATGAGACTTGTTCAACCTAATGGTTCTCAAGCCCTCGCACTCGTGGAGGGTCAGATATTCAATCAAAGGGCAGCTCGACATTATCCTCTCAAAAGCCTCGTCCGCGATATGGACTCGTTTCAGAGAAAGTGTTTTTAGATGATTAAAAAACGCCCTAGTTTGGCTCAACTTGCATCCTCGCAGATATAATTCTTGAAGGGACTCGGCTCTATAGAAAAACGAGGGCAGATCAAAGTTTGGCGAAGAATGCGTAACAAAATTAAGATTGAGTGTCGTTACACGTATGATCAATGAGATCCATTTTTCAAGAATCGAAAAAGATGCAGAATCAAAATTCATCGACAAGATAAATTCTCGTATAAAAAGCTGTTGATCATGGTAACCTTGTAATGTCGTGTCCAAAACTGACAGGAAGGTTTCTCGATTACCTTTGAAGCAGCTTTCAAGAAACTTAACTTTGGGGCGAGTAGATCCAAGGTGACGCCATGATTTGGACAATACACAAGTTCGAACGGCGTCGTTTTGGGAGAGGAAACAGAGCATGTGATGCAATATGTGTTGAGGCAATTGGGATATCCTGTCCACGGAGTTGGAAACATCTTCTTCCTCTCTTTTTCGTTCTGCTGCTGCCTGATTTTCCATATCAAGGAGTAAATGAGTTGTCTCAGTTTTCGATCCCAAATAATAAACCCTAGAAACCCTATTTATATTTCTGAACGAAAGAGGTTTGGAAAATTTTAATTTCAACCGTTTAATATAGGTTTAATTGCAATTTACTCAACAAATTTGGGCTGGTATTTAAATAACACTATATATTGTACGAGGTAAACATTGAGCAGCTTCTCCAATTAGATGTTAATTGAAAAATTGAAATAAGTTTTTTTGTCACGTATTGTTCAAATTCTTATATGGCAAGACAAAATATATACAATGAGTGAGTATACTGTTTATATTTAGACGATAGAAGAGACATTGTCAATTTAACAATTTACCTTATTTATTTAATAATTAATATTATTTAATTTATTTCTCTCTCTTCTCCAACAATTCACCTTATTTATTCATCTATTAATATTAATTAATTTATTTTGCTTCAACTCTCCACCAATAGTAGTTAATTATTTTACACAATTCACATTTACCATCAGAGAAGATTTTCAAATTATAATATTATATTTGTCATGTCATTAAGAATTCACATTGTCCGAGATGCTCTCATACAGCACACGGATATCATGGTGCGGCATATCTATATCTATATTTTATATTTGTAGGGTGAGAGAAACAATTAAAGAAAGAGTGTCGATATATGCACCCCGAAAATTTATTAGTTCACCACAATTAAGAAAAAAAAATCACAAAAATATCAAAATTGTCCTCAAACTATAAACATCCCAAATTATACTTCATCTTTTTAGCCTCCACCAGCACCCCCTATTGTCGCCGCTGCCGCTCCTCGCGTCGCCACCTCCCCTCCACTAGTACGTAAACTATTGTGCACAATTTTATTTATGGCTTCAATAATGTGTTGCAGTGTAATTTGAAACTTTGTCTTATAGATGTCTAGAGTGGAGTTTATGACAAAATGAAGATTTAAATGATGGGTTTACAAACCGACTATGCACACATTCAGCGGCCTTTTTTTTTCTTTTTTTTTCCGCCAAATCATGATCTCAAGGTTTCTACCTTTTTTGAATAAATAAATAAATTATAACACTAGCTGTATGAGAAATAGCAAAACAACAAAAGAAGAGATTTTCATGGTTTTCATAGTTGAATTGGGTTGATTGGGAATTGGTAGGATTTTTGATTTGGGCTGGTATTTAAATAACACTATATATTGTACGAGGTAAACATTGAGGCAGCTTCTCCAATTAGATGTTAATTGAAAAATTGAATAAAGTTTTTTTGTCACGTATTGTTCAAATTCTTATATGGCAAGACAAAATATATACAATGAGTGAGTATACTGTTTATATTTAGACGATAGAAGAGACATTGTCAATTTAACAATTTACCTTATTTATTTAATAATTAATATTATTTAATTTATTTCTCTCTCTTCTCCAACAATTCACCTTATTTATTCATCTATTAATATTAATTAATTTATTTTGCTTCAACTCTCCACCAATAGTAGTTAATTATTTTACACAATTCACATTTACCATCAGAGAAGATTTTCAAATTATAATATTATATTTGTCATGTCATTAAGAATTCACATTGTCCGAGATGCTCTCATACAGCACACGGATATCATGGTGCGGCATATCTATATCTATATTTTATATTTGTAGGGTGAGAGAAACAATTAAAGAAAGAGTGTCGACTATATGCACCCCGAAAATTTATTAGTTCACCACAAATTAAGAAAAAAAAATCACAAAAATATCAAAATTGTCCTCAAACTATAAACATCCCAAATTATACTTCATCTTTTTAGCCTCCACCAGCACCCCCTATTGTCGCCGCTGCCGCTCCTCGCGTCGCCACCTCCCCTCCACTAGTACGTAAACTATTGTGCACAATTTTATTTATGGCTTCAATAATGTGTTGCAGTGTAATTTGAAACTTTGTCTTATAGATGTCTAGAGTGGAGTTTATGACAAAATGAAGATTTAAATGATGGGTTTACAAACCGACTATGCACACATTCAGCGGCCTTTTTTTTTTTTTTGGCCAAATTATGATCTCAAGGTTTCTACCTTTTTTGAATAAATAAAATAAATTATAACTAGCTGTATGAGAAATAGCAAAACAACAAGAGAAGAGATTTTCATCGTTTTTCATAGTTGAATTGGGTTGATTAATCGTTTACTAGCTGTAGATAGAACGGCGGTTTTTAAAAAAACGCTGTTAAAATATAGATTTTAACGGCGTTTTTCCAGAACCGCCGTTAATAAGCTGCATTCGTATCCTATTTCTGCAGTAGTGATTGTATATATCTAGTATAATCTTTGTATTCGATTGTATCGTTTTTTGTTTTTTTTAAAGACCACTTCAAATCTGATTTTAAAAAATACAAAGATTGTATTTGTTTTCAAACTAACAGTTTCCCCATTCTTCATTTCAGAAATTTTATAAACCTTATCTTTATCTATTCGTCTTTTTGTTGTCAGGACAATTAAAAGGTGTGTCATTTTCAGAAATTTCAATTCCAGATATTTATTTTTGAATTGTAAAAAATACAGGGGCAGTGGCGAAGCGGGGCGGCAGCGATGACAAGGGTGTTGGTGGAGGCTAGAAAAGATGAAGTGTAGTTTGTGGTGTATGTAGTTTGAGGATAATTTAGTATTTTTGTAAATATTTTTTAATTAGGGTGAACTAATAAATTTTGGAGTGCGTATAACCCAACCTTCAAGAAAAGTGTTTCATTATCTTTAGTATTTTTATTTTCTACTTATTTCATTTATTTTTTTTGCCAATTTTTTGACCTAATTCGGAATAATCCGCGGCTCCCTGCATTTCTCACTCTTTGCCTCTCCTACTTTCTCAAATTCATCTTTGTAGATTGCATATCCTCTTCAAATTCATACCATCCCATTTTTAAATTCATAAATCACTCTTTGTCCATGGATATGGTTTCGCTTTGAGGACAACCGCGGAAGGTGGCGTCGACCACAACGAGAGGAGAGGTCCTTGAAATGAAGATTTAAAATTTTGGAATATTTTTCAAAACACTCCCAATGGTAATGATAAGTGCAAAAGTTGAAACCACCAAATAAAGGGGGCACTAACCTCAAAAGAGATCAGCGACCTTAACACTTGCTTCGGAACTCGTCACAGCGACCTCTAAGCTCTCCACAATCGTCACAGCGACCTCGCCGATCCTGCAAAATAACGCCTAGAATGGGCCGGATTTCGAGCCCGTTTAAGGCCCTCCGACGCTTTAAGTTAATAAGCGAAAATCAACAACACTCAATCCCTTCATTCAAATCATTCAAGATGCAATTATGATATCATAAGTTTTAGAATAATGAGAGGCACACGCCTCTTTTTATAGAGATAGGGAGAAATCCTCAACTATCAAGGGTTACCTTACATAACCAGAATTCAATTCTCATCACAACTCTATAACTGACTTTCAATTAGGACTTCTCATATATAGCAAGTTCCTGACCGGCCGTCGTCAAGCGTCAAATTTAATATTTACTTTCCTCAGCTTCTTCTCTACTAACTAATAGTAGCGATAAGTAAGGGTCGAACCCACGAGAAGTGTGGTTTAGATTGTGATGATTCGTATTTTATTTAAATAAATGATTGGGTAAGGAATTATGAATTAATTCAACTAATAAAATAAACAAGCAATTAAACTAGCAAGAAAATGATTAACGGAGAATTCAATAATAATAAAGGCCTAGTTCTAGTTCAGTTTCCACCCTCGATTCACTCATTTAACCAACTACAAGATCATAATTCATTCATCACATGCGATTAAAAACCCTAAGTAGTAATAAGCTCTGCTACTCGAATTTACCCTTAATGTGTACTCAATTAAAATAAGCTCTTTAATTGAATCTAATTATTGAATAACCTAGAATAAGCTCTCTAGGTTCAACCCAACAACAGCATTAATTATTAGGCAAATAGATTAATCTAGGCAACAAACGCATAAGCTCGGTTCATTCAACCTATGTTGTGTTGTCCCTAACGATTTACAGTCATTAGTTTGCTTCAAAGAAATAGTAATTACGGACAATTACACGGGAAGCAATCCTATTTCTAGCAATAGATAACCAATCCCTAATCCAGATGATCAAGCCAAATTAAGAATTAA
>BMAC01000775.1:165537-183565 GCA_014905375.1 Phtheirospermum japonicum
TGTGTTATTGACATTTATCATAACGGAGATGAATTTTTATATATTTTTATGTGTATTATGTGTTCACAAATGCACATTTATCATAATAAAAATGAAAATATATCATAATAAATATAAAATTTTATTTTGACGAAAATAAAATTTATTACATTTAAGATGTACTTACTTTTCACGTACATAATAATTTGCCACATGCATGTGCTTGAAGATATACTATACTACTTCATTTCTCAATAGATGTAGTTTACACAAATATAATGTTGTTCGCAATAGTTTTACAATATCAAAGTAAAATCATATTATTTTTCCGATTTTAACCCTAATCATTTGAGAATTGGAAGTAGGAAAGGATTATGAACCCATTGTATAGAGAACAATAAAATTTTAGTAAGTGTAATATGGTAATCTATTTACATTACTTAATTTGTGTGTACAAATTCATGGATGAATGGAGGGAGTACTAGAGTAGACATTTTAAGTTAGTTGCAATACTCCATGTGAGGAACAGAGGAGAAGGTTCGTATCATTTCATATTTCATTGATTTTTAAGAAATTCTGGAGTGGAGAGTATAAAGATATGAGAAGACAACTTTATAACTTCAATGGGGACAAAATTGTATTATGTAATACGAGAATTTCTTCACTACTTCCTCTGCAATGTATTTATCTTAGATGAAAAAAAAAAAAAAAAGGTAAGACAAGAACATAATGTTCATGGCTATCATACGTTAGCTAATTGCTAGATTTTATTCCAAAATAAGAGGTTAACAGTTCCAAAAAAAAGAAAAACAATGCTAGGCTGATATAGCTTGCACAGCGAGTTCAATTTCTAGAAGACAACAGTCTTTCACAATGAACCCTCTGTTTGGATCATTCATAGAATCAAGCTCAATAAACTCAAGCCATCCCCAATTATCATCTTCTGGAGCTGAAAACCAATCAGAACCTGCGAAAAAGAATTTAGCATTTGATAAATTGACAAGATTTAATAAACTTTTCAAATTGACAAGACACATTGCCAACAAATTGCCACAACTCCTAATTGGTTGTTTAAGAGTTTATAACTTCCAAAAACAAGCTATGACTTACAAGTAACTTTGGCGTGGTCTTTATCAGAAGCTTGATTTTTTAAGCATATGGTATAACATGCCTTTACCCTTTTACAAGACACGTGATCATTAGAAGCAACGTGATTTAAATAGATAGATAAGAAGTGTCCACTAGCTTCTCCCACGCCATTTGGGTATACATCAAGTTTCCTGCATTTAACAATAGTCGAGAATGATCTTTACAAAATGAGATAAGCGCGGGATATTATGATACTAGAATTGTACCATTTGCAGCCTCCAGCAGTGAATTCACCAGAAGTCCATTTACATTTCGACTTAGAGAAGTTTTCAATCTTAAATTCCTGCTTGTAAGGAACTTCGTCAATCTTCAGAATCAGGCATTCAGCGACAGCCGTATTTCTGTTCACAAAAACCTCAGCACCAAACACACAACTGTCGTTAACTAGGTAACCACTTGATGGATCTGTAAGCTCTTTCTTCGAGATAAATTTGGAAAAACCCCATTTTCTCTTCATCGCAAGAAAACGTCGCATTATTCCTGACAAAAGTTATAATTAATGGAGCTCAAACTAGTCACACACAATTCAAATGCACTAATTTTAATCACAAGACAAGCAAATTAAATCAGAAGAAAAAATACCTAGTGTATAACGATAATTGCAGGACCTCTGATTAAACAAACATATTGAGAAAACATCATTGACTTCCCAATTTTTGGGGAGGGTACTTGTGTCTGAAATTGCCAATTCTACAGAGACATAGCCTTCGCCATCTCTTCACCTCTTATGCCCATTAGGATAAATTATTAGTCTCCTGCACATGTAAAGAATTAGGGCCAGTACATATCAAATTACAAGATTTTATTTAATTATAAAACAACAAAAAGAGAGTGATTGACATAGCCGAACAACTAAATTTATTATAAGTCGAGGAAGGGAGAATCAAAACTTAACAATTTATCGAAATAACATTATCCACTTCTACAACCACTACTAGTACGTAAAACTATACGTTGCATGTTTTCATTTAGGAAGTCAATTTTAGTACCTCGTATTTACCTTTAAGTCACTTTTGCCACATTCCATCAAACAACTGTCAAATTTGGTTTAATTTAAAAAAAAAAAAAAGATAAAAAAAAGGATAACATCAATTTTCTTATTGAACTGCAACTAATATATCGTGTTGACGTACCATTTGTATTCTCCAGCCACAAATTCCATTGTCTCATACTTCAGAATTCCATTCTTTTCAAGCAAGGAAAATGATTTGATTTTGATCAGAAAATGAGTAGGTGATGCCTCTCTGACTTCCATGATGGCTTCTGGCAGTGGACGTTATTTAAAAAAAATGAAATAATAAAATACAGAAATTAATCAAATAATGAAAATAAAACAAATGTCAGTTATATTTGGTTACCATCTGCTGTTTTTGGTGCCAGAGACGCCATGGTTGCTTGCTTCCGAGTAGTTTTATCTCATATATTTATATGCAGAGATTGTTGTGTTGGCCTTTGAGATTCTCTGCCTTTTGACATTTCATAAATTGGAGAAGGTGAAGCGAAACTTGTTTCTCTCTTCATTATCTTTAAATTGATACGCATTGCTTATATATTTATGATCATTCACTCCAAATTTAATTTTCTGATGAGCTCAATAATTACGCATTCGGGCTTGAACTTTAACTTGAATTTTGGGTTCTGTTTACTTGTAATGCGCCACTAGAGTTTGCACAGAGAGTCCAATTTCTAGAAGAAAATAGTTGTGCTTTACAAACACTGAATAAGAATTTAGGAAAAACAAACTCAACTGCATCTTATGAAAAGCCCGCCCCCGCCCCGCCCCAGCCCATAATTAAAGCATACAAGTGATAAAACCTGAAGTTCTGGATAATCATCCCTCATAAGGAATTCAACAAGACGAGTTACAACTCCTTCTTGTACAATTCGAGGGTTGTCTTCTGTGAGGGAAAAAAAAAGAAAGAAAAATCCTTGATCACACAACTCATAAAAATTACATATCATATTGTTGAACAAAAGGTCATTTTATCAATAAAATCGTTAAAAAAAACAAACTAAAACAAAACAGGTGTATGTAATATTTAGCCATGAAAACAATCATAACTACACAAGAAACAGCAAAATACAACAGAAACGCACAACATAAATCCCCAGAAATAGAAATTAGGGTTTAAAATTAGTAAGTGTCAAAATCCCCAAAATTTTCTTGTAAATTTCCCAAATTCGGAATACACAAAAGGATAAAATGGAAAACTAAAATAATAATTAAAAAAAACAAGAACCCAAGTCACCGTATCACATCGTTGAGTCTGTGCCGTCGGAAAAATAACAAGATTCTCCACCGGAGGATTTCTGGCTCTGTATCGATCCGACGTGGCTCAGCCTCCGCAGCCGGCGCAACTCGCGCTCATTCATCTCCATCAGATCTCGAAAACTCACGGCGGAGACTGGATAACTATAGGAATATAGTGCACCGCGGCGGCGATGTTGAGGAGCCATTGGAATCTTCCGGATGGCGGGCGGATCTTGATGGCGGTTTACTGCGTTCGGTAATAAGTAACAGAATGATCAGTGCTTAGATAGAGATTTGGCGTCAGTGGTTGTCGGGTGGTGGCGATTGCAGGTTGAGGGTGGCGGGTTGTGGTGGCGATTCTAGGTTGAGGGTTGTCAGTGGTTGTTGGGAATAGTGGGGGTTGAGTCGGAGGAGATTAGGGGAGAATCAGAGCTTCCGGTTGCTGATTACAGCCGGTGGTGGTGGTGATTGGAAGATTGGCCGGTGGTTATTGGGAAAAGTAGCAGGGTTTCTTTCGGAGTAACGGGCGAGCGGGGGAGATGAAAGAGGGATGAAATGAATTTTGTGATATTAATTAATTGAAGACGAATTTTAATCCAAAACGTCCTTGAGAGAGACATTCTTAATAGTACAACATTCAAGAACATCTTTTTTAAAGACGTTCTTGATATTTAAAATACAAGAACATCGTTTTTAACGACCATCTGGATATCTAATATACCAAAACGTCTTTTTAACGACGTTCTAGATATCCAGTATACCAGAACGTCTTTAAAAAAGACGTTCTGGTATGTCACACTTTTATTACAAAAATGCCACCGCCTGACATTCAAGAACACCGCCTCCTGAGGCGTTCTTAAATGTCTGTTCTTAAATCTTATTTTTGTACTAGTGAGTTTTTAGATAATAGTCATATATTAGCTCATAGTTCATGGATTTCTTCACTTGGAAGATGTTACTCTTCTCCGTTAACTATTAAGCTTTCAATTCATAGTTTTTAATATTCGAATTTCTTATTTAGATTATGAATTATCTTGTTAAATTAACTATGTTCTTGAGTTTGTGCTTGCGTTGAATTTATGATATTGAACATGTTGATGATACTAGGCTAGATCTTATGGGTCTAGAGTATAAAATTATTTATAACCATCAATTGGGGTTGTTGTGTAATAAATCTACAAGTTTGGATTGACAACCCAAGCTTGTATATAAGGTGTTCGATGAAATATCCAAGTGATCGTTCTAGAACTTTAGAACCCTTGTTTTCTAAAATCTTTTCAAAACTTTTGATTTCATTGCTTAGTTTATAAACGCTAGTTAAGTTCTTGCGTAGAGACTGACGCCCTCTTAGCAAGATTAGTTTAAACTTGTTACTTAGTTAAGATTAATTTTTAAATAGCTCTTAATTTAATCTTAGTTTAATTTATTGGCTCGTATTTAAATAATATTTAGTTCTTACGACTCTTAAATCAAAAATCGAATGTGTTTTTTTTTCTTCATATTTTCTTATTCGTGAAAACAAATACAAAAGGAACTTCCGATTAGTCTTCCTTGAGAGATTCGACTCGAGTCAACTTAACAACCTACAAGTGACCTCGTACTCTTGCCAGCGAACTTTATAAACTTGACAAACTTATTTAAAAAGTGGGTGCAGAAAAGTTCGATTCAGATTCGTAATGTACTTCCTTTGATTTAAATATAGACCCTGAGCTGTGTGAGAGACCACAATTGTTCGGGGAAAAGGGGGAAGTCTTCAGAGGTAAGAGTTGCCTATTTGAGGTGGTGTCAGGGTGTTATGGAATAGTGTGGTTCGTCAGGTTAGAACCAACCAATTTTTTAAACGTCGATTAAAAAAATCAAGAAACCCTTAATTGAAACCGAACTTGTGATAGTGTAGGAAAAATAGTAGTCAATTTTGACCAAAATTACACAAGATCGTTAGTGCCATTATTATTTATTATTATTATTATTATTATTATTATTATCATTATTATTATTTTGGATACTTCTTGATTCAAATGCCCTAAATAAATTTCTAATTCCATTGTTCAATTAGGACAAGCCCCTTGTCATTCTTACTTAGGGCTAGAGTTTGTGGAGGGTCGTTGAACAAGATCTTACATTATAAGTAGTGGTGACGGGAAGGAGAATATGACACATTAAAATTACTAGAATATTGATCGTATTCATGAAAATGTGGAAATACATAGTATTTTTCTTGGGACGCACAACTTAAAGGGCGATGAATCTCAATTTTCAAATTTTTTTAAAAATGTCATATGCTTCATAATTATGTAAGAAACAATATGTGTTTGCGTAGATTGAAGAACTAAGATGCATTAGTCGTATTAATAGGATTCTAAATCCTTACAAAAATCATTGTCCTACTTTATAAAAAATATTGTTTTTATATATATTAAATAGTTTTCCTTTTTGACCTTTCAACGGTGTATGTTCTTGAAATTGCATGAAGATTACATGTAAGAATAATTGAACTATATATCTTCTATATGCGATAATGCATCGACAAATATATTAATTTAGTGTTCTCTATACCAATGAATTTATAAATTCTTACCAATTAAAGAAAACAAAATAGCAAAATAAAAATATACTGCATTTTACAAAAAAAATTAACCTATGCATCAATGTTAATATTATTTATGTAACATGATTGAATGATAATGTTTAAATTAAATATAGACATTGTTAAAAACAATGACAACAATATGACATTGACATTGCAATATCAAGCATTTAATGTGCAATATAATTATTATCTTGCATTGTGTCAAATTTTGTACTATGAACATTATTGAATTGGAGATACCCTTGTACAACCTAATTGCTACCTCTTCAATCCAAAATAAATGAACCGCTTGATATGTTAACAATTCCAAAACACCACGTTCAAATTATAAATAAACTAGCTTGTCTCCAGAACTAAACTAATTCTGAACGGAAATTCAGGAGTTCGATTTCTAAAAGGCAACAATCTTTCACAATGAAACCTTTCTTAGGATCATTCAGAGTAGTTAGCTTAATTAATTCCTTCCATCCCCAATCCCTTTGGGAAGCTGAAAACAGGTCAGAAGCTGCAAGACAAGATTTAATGTCATAACACTTGATAAATTTATTACTGCCAAAAACAAGTGCTTATGAGTTGACTTACAAGTGTTTTTGACTTGATGTTTAATAGAGAGCGACCTGATAAACTGCTTAGCGACCTCAAGAAGAGTGCAGTGCCAGGTCGCACTATTGGCGACCTAATGCCTGGCGACCTGGTGTTGAGTGCAGTGCCAGGTTGCATAATTGGTGACCTCTCAGGTCGCACAATAGGTCGCTCAAAGGTCGAGCGTACTACCAACAATGAGTCGCAGATGAGGACAACATACCCGACATCAGATGATGGTGTCAGCCCCAATTCAGTACATCCAGCTGTTAGGATGTACTGTAGCAATAGTAACCACAGAATTTGAATTAATGTACTGTAGCAGTTCTAGCCACATATTTTAGGGTTACCTTTACTATAAATAGTGGCACATTCCCTGATGTAATTATGCAGAAATGAATAAATGAAATCTGGGCAAAGGTTAAATACAAAATATCTCAAATATGTGTTCTTCACTTTCTTTCATGGTATCAGAGCAGGTTTTTACCTGGCTCTGAACACCCCTTTTCCCTATTTTCTTGTCTACTTCTTCCCTGCCCTTATATCTGATGGAGGGTATCACACCTCCACATCATGAGGCTCAAGCGAGCTCTCACGAAGTATTTCAAAACACTTCTCTTTCTTCTCAAAGCTTAAACTCAACTGTCCAACTTCAAAATCAGCTCATCTCTATCAAACTAAATGACTCAAATTATCTACTTTGGAAAATGCAAGTTTACACAGCCGTCAGAGGGTACGGGCTTGAAGGCTATCTTACTGGAGAAATCAGACCTCCACCGCAGTTCACTGAAGGATCAGTTAACCCAGAATTTCTGCTCTGGGTCCGTCAAGATCAATTGTTAGCATCTTGGCTTCTCTCCTCTCGTTCTGAAAGTCTGCTTACCATGATGGTTGGTCTTGCATCCTCGAGAGAAATCTGGCAAGCTTTGGATACCAACTTTTCCAGTCAAACTGCAGCTAGAAAGATGCAGTACAAGATGCAGCTCTCCTCTATCAAGAAAGGAACAATGAGCATCAGAGAATATGTTAACAAAGTCAAGAGTTGTTGTGACATGCTCGCCTCAGCTGGTCAACCTGTTTCAAAAGAAGATCAAGCAATGCATGTTCTCACCAGGCTTGGAGGAGATTTTGACCCAGTAGTGGTTGCAGCTATAGCTCGGAGTGACTCACTCACCCTCAGGAACATTCTTCCTCTATTACTAAGCTTTGAGAACAGACGGGAAGTTGGAAATCCATCCAACTTCATCAATCCCAAAGGATCAAGCCCTACTATCAACTTTGCCAATCAGTACTCTGGCCAGAAGAAGGACACCTGGACTAGTGTAGGAGCGAACAGAGGAAGAGGTCGCCACCCTGGAAGAGGTGGTCGAGGGAGGACCAACAGTTACAGAGGACGAGGTGGAAGAGGTTTCAGACCAGGAAACAGGTCGTCTTGTCAAATATGTGGTTACTCTAACCACTCTGCTGAYAAATGCTATTATCGTTTTGATACTGCCTACACTGCCCAGTCCAATGCACAGAACAGCCTCAACACTTCAGCGAGCTCCTACTATGCCTATCCTGTGACTCAATCCAATGATCCCTCTGCCTTATCGCTGTCAGATTCATGCAGCGATGCGAGCTGGTATGCTGACTCTGGAGCCTCTAATCATGTCACAAATGATCTTGCTAATCTCAACATGGCCTCAAAATTTCAAGGAAATAACAAGGTTCAAGTAGGAAATGGATCAGGTTTGTGTATTTCTCATATTGGTAATTCACAGTTCCATTCCAGCAACAAATCCTTTTTACTCAAAAAACTTCTTCATGTACCGCACATTACTAAAAACCTCATAAGTGTTTCTCAATTCGCTCAAGATAATTCTGTTTACTTTGAATTTCATCCTACCTCTTGCTATGTAAAGGACCAGGTTACACATCGAATTCTTCTGTGAGGATCTCTTAGGAATGGTCTCTAGAAGTTTGACATCCAGCTCGCCAACTCCTCCAGCTCGCCCAATCTCAGCTCGCCATCAACCACATCTACCTCCTTCATGAAACAACACCCTAGTGTATTTATCACTGAGTCCAGTGATTCGAATAAAGAAGCTACTCTACAGTTGTGGCATCTTAGACTAGGGCATCCTGCCAATAATGTATTACAAGAAGTTCTCAGAACCTGTAATATTTCTATTTCCAATATTAATAAATTTACCTTYTCTACTTGTTGYGCTTGTCTTCAGGGTAAAAGTCATAAACTACCWTTTTCTCCTTCGGAGACCGAATACACAAAACCCTTTGATCTTGTACATACTGATGTTTGGGGTCCTGCTCCTGTCAAATCCTCGAATGGATTCTCCTATTATGTTTCCTTTATTGATCATTATACTCGATATACCTGGATCTATCTGCTAAAACATAAATCCGATGTGCTCGCTGCCTTCTCTCACCTGCAAAATCTTATCCTTACTCAGTTTAATTCCAAAATTAAGTCGGTACAAAGTGATGGAGGGGGGGAATTTATAGCCCTTACAAATCTGTTTGACTCCTCAGGGATACACCATAGAATTTTTTGTCCCTACACACCTCAACAAAATGGCCTTGCTGAAAGAAAACATAGACACATTGTTGAAAAAGGTCTCTCTCTCTCCTCTCCCACTCTCATCTACCTATCAAATACTGGGATGATGCCTTCACCATTGCTGTCTATCTCATAAATCGATTACCGTCTAAAATCACTCAGCACAAAAGTCCTCATCAGCTTCTACGAAATCAAGTCCCCAACTATGCCCATCTCAAACCCTTTAGGTGTCTTTGTTACCCTCATCTTAGACCGCTAAATAAACACAAGCTTTAGTTCAGGTCGCTTCCTAGTACATTTCTTGGTTATAGTGAACACTATAAGGGTTTCAAAGTCCTACTACCAGATAACAAAGTTATAATCACCAGACATGTGATCTTTGACGAGCTCAAATTTCCCTTCTCTAAAACCTCTGAACCTCATTACTGCTCCAACGTTCAACCATCGATCCTTGGTCCACCGCCTATATCACAAGCGACCTCGCCATATGTGTCAGCGAGCTCCACACATGTGCCTGCGAGCTCCTCACAACCACGTGCGACCTCTACACAACCACGTGCGACCTCTCCACAACCATGTGCGACCTCATCACACTCACCTGCGACCTCCACACGGTCTCATGATCAGCCCTCCATACTTGGTCCACCTCCCAGTCTTCCCCATCAACCAATTCCACTTTCCTCTGACAAATCTAGCCCGCCTACTATTCCTCTTACTGTTGAATTACCAACTATGGGCTCTCCGCATGCCTCTTCTTTTCCTCGTACTAACCCTCTTGCAGGTACACACCATATGGTCACACGGGCTAAGGCAGGTATTTACAAGCCTAGGGTGCTCAGTACTCATCTTCTTGATTTTAAGKAGCCCTCCTCCTATGTTGARRCTTTAGCTCATCCCAAGTGGAAGGCGGMTATGAGTGAGGAGTATGCAGCTCTTCTTAAAAATCAGACATGRTCCCTTTCTGAGCTACCTACGGGCAAGTCCTTGATTGGTTGCAAATGGGTGTTCAAATTAAAGACKCATGCTGATGGTTCTKTTGCTCGTTATAAAGCCAGATTGGTAGCCAAAGGATACAGTCAGGTGCCCGGGTTTGATTTTTCTGAAACTTTCAGCCCGATTGTTAAAGCTACAACTATCCGAGTTGTGCTCTCCATTGCCGTCAACTGTAATTGGTCGGTTCAACAATTGGATGTCAATAATGCCTTTCTACATGGCGACCTGGACCACGAAATCTTCATGGCTCAGCCACCTGGTTTTGAACAGGAAGGTACCAGTCCTCTTGTGTGCCGATTGTCAAAAGCTATTTACGGGCTTAAACAGGCCCCTCGTGCTTGGTTTGGAAAATTACGAGCTGTTCTTATTGGTTWTGGTTTCTCTGCTTCTCGAGCTGATAGCTCTCTCTTCTACTCCCACAGCTCCGCGGGCTGCATCTGGGTCTTAGTATATGTTGACGACATTCTAGTCACTGGCAGCGATAAGGTTGGAATTTCGCGACTCATTAATCACCTTGATTCCACCTTCTCTCTAAAGAATCTAGGTGAACTGCATCATTTTCTTGGCATTCAGGTCACGCACATTGCTCACGGTCTACATTTGAACCAAGGCAAGTACATTTCAACTCTTCTTGAGAGAGCAGGTATGTCTGGAGCTAAGGTTTCACCTACACCAATGGTTGTCTCCCCTGTTCTCTCAAAGTCCCAAGGGGAGCCCACAGTTGATCCAACCTTTTACCGTAGTATTGTTGGCGCACTTCAGTATATCACTATTACTCGCCCCGATATCTCCTACAGCGTGAACAAAGTGTGTCAATACATGCACTGTCCTCTCAGCACTCATTGGCGAGCTGTCAAGCGAATTCTGCGATATCTTGCTGGTACCACTTCTTATGGGATCACCTACACTAAAACCTCATCCTTTACTCTGACAGGTTTTTCAGACTCCGACTGGGCTGGTGATCTGGATGACAGAAAATCTGTCACTGGTTTTTGTATTTTTCTATGTCGCAATATTGTCTCCTGGTGTTCTAAAAAGCAGACCTCCGTTTCAAGGTCCAGCAGTGAGGCTGAATATCGCAGTCTTGCTCATGCTACTGCTGAGTTGGTTTGGATCCGTTCCTTGCTCAGCGAGCTTCAGGTCACGCTTCCCGCTGTTCCCACAATTTGGGTCGATAATCAGAGTGCTATTGCTGTTGCCTCCAATCCTGTTCTACATGCTCGTACGAAGCATTTTGAATTGGATCTTCACTTTGTTCGCGACCTCATTACCAAGAAATCGCTACAAGTTCGGTTTGTTCCCTCCATAGATCAGACTGCCGATGTCTTCACCAAACCTCTATCTCATCAATTCTTTTCTCGGCTTAGAAAAAAACTCTCAGTTGTTCCTCTCGCCGCTCTTGAATTGAGGGGGGATAATAGAGAGCGACCTGATAAACTGCTTAGCGACCTCAAGAAGAGTGCAGTGCCAGGTCGCACTGTTGGCGACCTAATGCCTGGCGACCTGGTGTTGAATGCAGTGCCAGGTCGCATAATTGGTGACCTCTCAGGTCGCACGATAGGTCGCTCAAAGGTCGAGCGTACTACCAACAATGAGTCGCAGATGAGGACAACATACCTGACGTCAGCTGATGGTGTCAGCCCCAATTCAGTACATCCAGCTGTTAGTATGTACTGTAGCAATAGTAACCACAGAATTTGAATTAATGTACCCTGATATAATTATACAGAAATGAATAAATGAAATCTGGGCAAAAGTTAAATACAAACTATTTCAAATATGTGTTCTTCACTTTCTTTCAATGTTTATCCGACGTTTGGCTTTTTACGCAGATACTAAAACGCGCCCTCACTCCTTCACGAGGCGCATCATTATTAGAAGCAGCATAGCTTAAGTAGACAGATAACCATCGTCCAGTTGTGTAAACTTTAATATTCCTGCATGTAACAGAAGCCTTAATTTGTGTCAAGAATGATTACTACTTACTAAACAATGAAAACTACAATTCAAAAATGTTCAATTGGTACTAAAATAGCACTACCATTTACGGCCTCCAGCGGTGAATTCATCAGAAACCCGTAAATCTTTCAATTCGGAGAAACTTGGAACCTTAAGCTCCAGCTTTCGAGGAGAATATGTCATATCCTTCACGTTTAAAAAATCAGTGACCGCCTTATTTTCGTGGACGAAAACCTCAGCGCCAAAAACACACTTGTCGTCAACTAGGTATCCATTTGATGGATCCATAAGGCATTTCTTGGAGATAAATTTGGGAAAGCCCCATTCTGTCTTCATCTTAAGAAAGCGTCGTGTTCGTCCTGATCCAAGATATATAATAAGAGCAAAAATTAGTCATCCACAACTCAAATACACTCATATTTAATTCTTGCGACCTAAGGAATCATTTAGACGTACAACACAAAAACAGAAGAAAAATACCTAATGAATAAATATAATTGCAGGATATCTGATTGAACAAACAGATTGAGAAGACAACATTGGCCTCCCAATTCGCAGGAAGGGCACTGATGTCTACAATTTCCAAGTATACAGAAACATAACCTAAGCTATCTCCTTGTCCATTAGGGTAAATTATTAGTTTCCTGTACAACAGACAAATTAGTGTCAAACTTGAAAAAGTAATAACTCGGAATCCTATACGGACTTTAGAAATTTGAAGGTATTTGATTCTAATTTGGACTTATTATCGTTTGAGGAATTAATTTCCCGAATTATTAATTTTATTTTCTGCCAAATTTATAAATATCTTTGTTAATTTATATAGTATATTACTAGTTTAATATCCGTGCATTACACCGAATTTATAAAAAACTAAATATAAAAATATTTAAGAAAATTAAAAAGTTATAAATTTAAAATAAAAAATAGAAAGGATATGTTCTCAACCCGTGCCCTGCTCAATTTATTAATTATTATAATTATTAATTAGCCCTATATTTTAATATTTATATTAAATTCGTTAATAATTATATTTATATAATTAAAAAAATTCAAAAGATGTCACATATTCAACCCGTCTCTACTCTATATTAATTAATTATTATTAAATTATTTTATATTTTTATGTTTAGATTAATTTTGTTAATAATTATATTTCCGTACATTGAAAATTCAAAATGTTTCATACTCTGAATCCTTCTCGCATTGTGCAATTTTCTAATAAATATTAATTAATTATTATTAAATTATTTTATATTTTTATGTTTAGATTAATTTTGTTAATAATTATATTTCCGTACATTGAAAATTCAAAATGTTTCATACTCTGAATCCTTCTCGCATTGTGCAATTTTCTAATAAATATTAATTAATTATTATTATATAATTTTAATTATTTATATTTAGATTGAATTCATTACTACTATTTAGTTATATACTGCAATTATTGCAAATATATCATAATTTACATATTTTGAATATTTAAAATCTCAAAAATATTATTTCAACTTTTATTATAAACATAATTTATTTAATTATTATCATAAATAAGTTTTTTTTCTGTAATTAAAATTATTTCATATGTAATTTATCTTTTAATTAAACTAATTAATTTAGTTTTTTTATTAGTTATATATGACTTACACTAGTGCAGAAAATCTATTTCAGATCAGTCAATCTAGAACGCCTCATAAAAAGACGTTCTAGAACAGCATTTTCGTAATAAAAGTGTCATATACCAGAACGCCCTTTTTAAAGACGTTATGATATATTCAATATCTCAAACACCTTTAAAAAAGACGTTCTGGTAAATTCTTTATATAGAACGCCTTTAAAATAGATGTTATGGTATATTCAATATTTAGATTAAAAAAGACGTTATAGTATATGCAATTATTCAGAATGTCTTTAAAAAAGACGTTCTGATATATTTACTTATTTAGAACGTCTTAAAAAAGATGTTCTAGAAGTAAATCAACGCCGACTCATCAATTTGCTGTTGCAGTCGAAGTAAACTATCTATTCAATTTCTCTATTCCAGACTTTCCTACTCTCTCTTAAATTCACAATGGCGACGGCAACAGCATCTAAAGTCGAAAACCTTACAGTTCTTGATTTAGCTCCTCGGAGCAGCGAAGATGCATCACCAACTCAGCAACCGCCAGCTTGCGATGCAGGCAGCGACGAATCGAAGGGTGAACTGATGACGACGGAGACGACCGAGAAAACCAGTGAAGTCGATGGAGGTGGCGCAGTTACCGATGTTCAGAAGAAGATGAAACGTGCAGAGAGATTTGGAATGTCGGTACATCTGTCCAAAGAAGAGAATCGCAATTCTTGAGCCGAGAGGTACTCTATTTATAATTACGTATTTAAAGGGTGCATAGGTTTTCGATTGTATGTTAGATTAGGGTTAGGGTTTGTAACTTTTGTCGCGTGAGAATTAGGATTTTGTAATTAGGTATTTCATCAAATTGTTGTTGTTAATGAATGGATACTTGGGAATAATCTGTCAATGTTAATTCAACAAGTCTAAATGAAATGATTTAAACTGAGTTCCTGATTTTGGGATTAAACATATTTCTGAATATTCCTAACGATTCTTTGTATTGTTTTTATGTTCAAGTTGATTTAGATATTTCGGAAACATATATCATTGGGTTTCATTATGCTAGATGATGCTGTTCTAGTTATAGAACATATGACTCGAGCAATTTTTTCTTTTATATAAATGGAAAATATTCTAAGCAAATTCATTTTTTTTTCTCCTTTTTTTTGTTTTACTTGGTAAGTGAAATCTCTGTTCTTCTTTGCATACATATGCTTAGTTTTTTTGTCATTCTGTGTAGTTACATTATTCGTCAGTTTGATTTTCAAATAAACAAAAAGAAGCCCTATACCAGTAAGTTTAAAATGACAAAAATAATATAGTAATCGATAATGCGAGCTTGAAAAGTAACAGAAAAACTTGAGCCAAATAATAAATTGAATAAATTTCTTGAATGGTCTTTCAGATGTATATTTCTTTGCTTAATTCTTGCAAAAGATGTGTATAAAAAAGGTATACATCTAGGTCATGTTTTCATTACCAGTCTTCAGGGCATGCTTGAGGACGTTTGTTTTATAGTGCAACCTCAGTCTAACTGAATAAAGATATGTTGGTTGTTTATTACAACATGATTATTAATATCTATGGATTTGGACTGTGCTGTTAATATTTCTTCTTTATTACTGACTATTGTCTTGTATATTTTATATCTACTGTGTACAGATGGCTGAGGTTGGTAAAAGTAATGTTGTAATTCGGGAGTCAGCTTTGAAAAAGCAAAAGAGGGCTGAAGAGTGGGCCCTTACCAAGTCAAAAGAGCTTGAAAAGGAGAAGAAGAAGAATTTCGAGTCCCGAAAGTTGATCTGCAAGAAGGCAAGCCAGTATGCAAAGGAGTATGCATAATAGGTAAACTTGAATTTTCTAATTTAGATTTTATTGGTAATATATCCCTCATCTTTATTTTCTTTTTAATTTTTTACTTTGTTGTGTAGGAGAAGGAGCTGACCCAATTGAAGCGTGAAGCTAGATTGAAAGGTGGATTTTATGTGAACCCAGAAGCCAAGCTTTTGTTCATCATCGGAATTCGTGGATAAGGAGGCATTTGCTCGTTGCTGAGTGTATATTATCCTGTTCAATGTGTTGGTTTACTTACATGCATCTATCTTGATCTTTCAGTACTAATGCAATGCACCCAACAACCAAGAAGATTCTGCAGCTTCTGAGACTGCGACAGGTGTTCTGAGTTTTTCGATTTCAAAATGTTGTTTAGTATTAGTTTTTTTCCTACAGGTTTGATTGATATAATTTTCATGTGTCGTGTCTCATTATATTATTCACTCCTCATATATCTTTACTCTTGGTAATTTCAGAACTACCTTTTAGTTGGTTTCTTTGTTGCTTTTGTCTTTTTAGTAATTAAAGAGCTCTTCCTGCCCATGGATTCAATAGCAGTTCGAAAGGTTGCCCGAGTCCCCTTTTTTTGAAATCTTTTATTGAAAGAATATACACCGATATTTTTTTTATCTAGCATTAATATTCCAAAAATGAATACAAAACTTTTTCTTGAATTAATAAAAAAATTATTGATAAATCCATTTATAATAATTCCTTTGTGGCCCCTTGGACATGCTTATGCAAAATATCCTTGGCAATTTTGACTTTTCAACAATCTCTTTTGATTAGAAAGTGTAATACATAGAGGGGCATGTTGAGAATATTCCTGTATTGAGTCAAGCATTGTCCGAGAACAATGTTTCCAGTTATTTGAAACCCGAAGGATCTCGAGAGAGTGGTTTGCAGTTACAAGGTCCTTAAGCTCCACAAGCGAATGAAAAGGTAAGATCTGGTAAGCTGCCTGCAAATAATAATAATAACAACAATAACATCATCAACAACAACAATTAACCCAACTAACTTTCAAAATTATAAAAATACCTGAGATTTCATTTTCTTACATTTACCCCTTCATACGCAATTTTTTTTCAAAACCCCCTTCACAATTATATAAATATTTCATTAGTCCCTTAATTTTAACACCGAGTCAAACATCAGGGGTGTTTTGTAAATTTGAAAGTTAGCTGTTGTTTTTAAATTAGGTCAAACATCGAGGATAATTCTTGTAATTATCCCTTATTTGGTGGTTGAGCACAATCTTTTATTTTCCAATTTCTTTTTAATTAGTATAACCTGCATTTTGTATTTTTCATGCATTTGCAGAAGTTCCTAATTTGAATGTATGGTACGGTCCCGACTCGTACATGGGAGAAAATGTTATGGAGTTGTTTCGACAGATGACTGTGATGAGTGATGACGAAATAGTAAGTGTACATCCGCATCATAACAGGAACTCTATCAAATCTTTGATACCTCGCAGTCTCGTAGTTTGCCTTCGTTAGTCGAAGTAGCGACATTTGACCCGTAATAATATGATATATATTTTAGTGGAGGGAAGAGAGACACAATCCTTCTCAACTCTTTCTTTCAAATTTTCTTTTTATATTTTTCTCTGTTACTTTTTTCAAATGAAACAACAAGCCCTTTATATAGATACTAGGAACCCTTTGCCTTTCATTTACACAAACTTTTGTTCTTTATCTACACAACTTTTAATTTACACAAACTCTTGGCCTTTCATCTGCTAAATTTAAAATCCATGAAAAAAAACATTTAAAGTTTATTCAATATGTATTGGGTAAATTTGCAGATGGTTTTAAGGATTTATTTATTTTAAAATTGTACCAGAACATATGGATGTCAAACAAAAGCTCTCATCGTGCTCTTCTATTTAAGACTCGTTCAGTCTATAACAAAAACCAGAGGTATAAATATTTGCAATATTTTGTTAAAAGACCTTTTTCTGGATGTCTAGGTAATTGCCAAATTCATACTCAGAACTAAGGAATCGGTTGATGTCAACAATCCCGAAAGATAGAAACGCAAAGTTTACATGTTCAAGTTAAAAACCATAACAGCCTGTCTTTGAAACATAAACTCATGGTTAAGTTCAAGCGGAACTTGAAATACTTGAGGTGAATTAATTAAATCATATTGTTGCTACAGCTTCGACAGAGAGTTCGATTTCGAGATGAACACAGTCATTCACAATGTAGCATTTGGTAGGATCATTCAAAGAAGCATGGTCCATAAATGAAAGCCATCCCCAACTATTACTTCCAGAATGTGTAAACCAACAAGAGCCTGAGACACAAATACACGTCATGGAAAGCAAGTAGAACATGAATTTACCATCCAACTTCAGAAACATATATGCATTTGCACTACAACAAATGACACCTACTGGAAGGACAAAAGTCGTTCCTACAAGTGTTGTTGTCTTTGCTTTTGATTTATAGGAGCGACATGTCGTTCCAAAATTGTCGCCTCCTATAGGCATTTGCCTGTATATCTATAGGAACG
>BMAC01000775.1:184107-194902 GCA_014905375.1 Phtheirospermum japonicum
TCCTAATTTATTTTGTGCCCAAAGAAAGGCAAATAACAAAATAGGAATTATTGCCAAGAATAAATTCCTCAACAGCAACATTTGGAACGACTTTGTCGTTCCTCTTTGTATTCAATATACAGGAGCGACATAAAGTTGGTTCCTATACATATACAGGTAGAGTTCTATAGGAGCGGACAATTTTGAAACGACTTATCGTTTCTATTCGTATATAAGATACAGGGGCGACAAAAGTTCCTAATTTATTTTGTGCCCAAAGAAAGGCAAATAACAAAATAGGAATTATTGCCAAGAATAAATTCCTCAACAGCAACATTTGGAACGACTTTGTCGTTCCTCTTTGTATTCAATATACAGGAAGCGACATAAAGTTGGTTCCTATACATATACAGGTAGAGTTCTTATAGGAAGCGGACAATTTTGAAACGACTTATCGTTTCTATTCGTATATAAGATACAGGGGCGACAAAAGTTCCTAATTTATTTTGTGCGCCAAAGAAAGGCAAATAACAAAATAGGAATTATTGCCAAGAATAAATTCCTCAACAGCAACATTTGGAACGACTTGTCGTTCCTCTTTGTATTCAATATACAGGAGCGACATAAAGTTGTTCCTATACATATACAGGTAGAGTTCTATAGGAGCGGACAATTTTGAAACGACTTATCGTTTCTATTCGTATATAAGATACAGGGGCGACAAAAGTGATGCTTGGGACGCACTCCAAAGGGTGTGTGAAGGAACGGCAAGCGTGAAGAAATCCAGACTAAGAATGCTCATGTCCACTTTCGAGGCTATGAGAATGAATGAGAAAGAAACCATCATGGACTACTCTGTGAGATTGGCGGAAATAGCAGAGGAGTGCAAAGAGTTGGGTGAAGCCATAACAAATTCTCGTCTTGTAGGAAAATTGCTAAGATCCATTACAAAGAAATATAGCATGAAGGTGGTGGCAATAGAAGAATCCAAGGATGTTGATAACATCGATTTCAACACCTTAGTTGGAAATCTCAAGCAATACGAGATGGAACATGTCACTTCTAGCTCGAAAGAGAATGTTGCTTATTCTTCTGATTTAATTAAAGTAGGGGATGAAGATGACGAGGAATTCGATTTTAATGGGATTATTAAAAGGATGGAGTCGACTACTCTCGAAGAAGATGAACTGGCCCTTGTTACTCAACGCTTCAACAAATTCTTGAAGAAGAAAAACAACTCTGGAAGCTCAAGTACAAGGAACAGGACTCAATCATCCACTCCAAAGTTTGCTGGACGAACTCTTCCACAATCTCAGTCCTCAAATTCAATTTCCAATGTGTCAAGCTCTTCAAAACAACTCAGCGAGATACAATGCCACGAATGCAAAGGTTGGGGACATTACAAGAATGAGTGTCCCCACCTTTCTTAGAAAGAAAAGTATGATCGCTACCGACTTTACTGAAGACGTTAATGATTCCGAGTCACTTGATCCAGTCCCAGCATTATTCTCCCATGTTGTTTGGGACGACGATATCCATGTTGGTTTGCTTGCAGATAACATCGTGTGCCTGAATGCTGAGACCACTGACTATTATGAGGAATATGAGCAGCTGAGTGAAGATCACAAAAAATTGTATGTCAGTTGGAGTAAACAGGTACTCAAAGCGAAAGATCTCGCAAAAGAAGTAGAAAAAGCTAACCAAGGAAAAGGAGGATCAGCTCGAAATTATTGTCCGGTTGGAATCATCTCTCACCAAGAAGGATGCTGAGCTTGAAAAGATTAGAAACGAACTGACTACTGTTCGAGGTACAATTTCAAATCTAAACAAAGGTAAGGCTAAGCTTGATGGAAATTTTGCAGGTTAGCTTCCCAGATTCCTCTAAACATGGAATAGGATACAAGCCAAGTCAACCCACGCAAGTGTCGAGTCAAGAACAAAAATCTTCCAAACGCCACAAGAGAGAGAGGAGACAATTCGTGTGTCATCATTGTGGAGAACCAGGCCACATTCGTCCTTTTGTTGGAAGATCATTGGGTGAAAGAAGACACTTTCAGAGATCAAATATGGCTTTATGGTTATGAAAAATGTTTAAGCCTCAACGGCCAGGGATTTTATGGGTTTAATGTTTCATTCCGACGCTTTCATTAGGTCGATGATTGTTTAATTCCGACGCTTTCATTAGGTCGATGATTATTTAATTCCGACGCTTTCATTAGGTCGATGATTGTTTAATTCCGACGCTTTCATTAGGTCGATGATGATTAATTCCGACGCTTTCATTAGGTCGATGATGATTTAATTCCGACGCTCTCATTAGGTCGATGATGTTTTAATTCCGACGCTCTCATTAGGTCGATGACGATTATAATTCCGACGCTCTCATTAGGTCGATGACGATTAAATTCCCGACGCTCTCATTAGGTCGATGACGATTATATTCCGACGCTCTCATTAGGTCGATGACGATTAAATTCCGACGCTCTCTTTAGGTCGATGACGATTATATTCCGACGCTCTCAGTAGGTCGATGACGATTAAATTCTGACGCTCTCATTAGGTCGATGGCGATTAAATTACGACGCTCTCATTAGGTCGATGATGATTAAAACCCGACGCTTCTATTAGGTCGCCGATGGTTTTTATGGTGATGGGCTGACGCTTGTTTTAGGTCGGCAGGCTGGGGAGAGGGTAACTCTTGTGTTGGAGGGCACCTCTCTCGCAGTGAAAGTGAAAGTGATAGTGGGCTGACGCTTGTTTTAGGTCGGCAGGCTGGGGAGAGGGTAACTCTTGTGTTGGAGGGCACCTCTCTCGCAGTGAAAGTAAAGTGAGTGGGCTGACGCTTGTTTAGGTCGGTGGGGTGGGAGAAGGTAACTCTGGACCGGAGGGCACTTCTCCCGACCAGTCGAGCTTCTGGAAGAATTGTGTTTGTGGTACGTTGTGTATTTGTGGTACGGGAGAAGGTAACTCTGGATCGGAGGGTACTTCTCCCGTACGAGGTTAATGTTGAGAGGCTGTGATTTGTGAAGTAGTGTGAAGAGTTAGTGTTTTTAAAAGTTGTGTTTTTTATGGCGGGAGAAGGTAACTCTGGACCGRAGGGCACTTCTCCCGCATGAAGTTTGTGTTTTGGGGAAGTTGAGTAATTCTTGTGATATATGATAAATAGAGTTGCGCGAGCTATTCTAATGGTTTTCTATGACTAAGTGGTTGTGGTGTTTGTTTTACATGTTTTTCTTATGATCATATAGATGGTTGTTCTTATGCAAGGTAATATGCTCGAAGTGCTGATTGATGGGATTGTTAATAAGTCAGGGTTGATTGTTTTTAGGATACTGCGATCTCGTAAGACGAAGTGTGATTGGTTGTTGCGACCTATAATAGCTTATGGGTTTTATTTCGTACATGATTTTTGGTTTCATTACCCTTTGGGGCGAGCTGTGTGCATTTTTACCCTTCGGGACGGATTGTGTGTTTTTACCCTACGGGGCCATTGTTTTGTTACCCGTTGAGGCGGACTCTGTGCGTTATACCCTTTCGGGGCGGATGGCATTTTCCAAATAACACTTGGCGAGTTATTTTCATGGTTTTCATATGGTTAGAAGTTGTGGTTGTATTATTATGTGTTTGGAAGAGGTATGATTGACCTACGCATCTTTTTCAAGATATTGTGTTCTGATATTATGGATGGTTATGTCTGTGCGAGCTAATATGTTTTATATGCGAGTTGGTTTTAGCTCTATCGGATTATTTGTGATTYGTGATGTGATCTCATGGTCTTATAAGGATATGAAATATGATTGGGATTGGTTACGATTTTGTGCGACCTATGTTCAAATCATGTTTATTTGACATTTACTTTTTGGGGATAATCTAGTTGGACTACTTGATTGTATTAGCTTGGGGGACTATATAGGCGAGTTTTATTGAGTTGATGTGGCCTAGTTGTTTTGTTTTACTTATATTAATTAAACATTGGGGACTAGGTAGTTTTCAGTCCCATGTTATTGTCATATGGTTACAATTGGATTTTCTTGTATTATTGTGACCGATTATAACTTCATACTGTAGAAGGGTATGGTTTTAGGTCGTCAGGTATGGGTCTAAGGACTCGACTTGGGGACTCGCAGGTATGTCTTCTTGGGCGATGAGCGAGCTCAACGAGCTGATCTTTTTGAGTTCACGATTTTATGTGGTAAATTCTTATGGGATGATTGATGTATAGTGGTGGGTTGATTTGTGCGTGCTGTATGTTGTATTTGTTTTTGATTGCGTTTTTGAAATTATTGAGTTCGAATGTGATTTTAAGTCGGTGGATAAAAGTTGTGTTTTCAGATCGTCATATATATAGTTGTGAACTTGGTCTGGGGACTTGTAGGTTGTCTCTCACAAGGTGATCGTGCTATTTAAAGAAAAAATAATAAGTGAGCTCAGTGAAGCTGTACTTTTGCAGGTTGCATGTACATTTTATAATTTACTGTGGAAGGATGAGTGTTATAGCTCGATTTGTTGAGCTGTGTGATTTGATGTGTGGTTTGGTAAGGTAAAATGATGATTTACTTATTGTTTTTGAAGTGGTTGTGCTCTTATAATTCCGTTTTTACATGTCCTACCTGATTTCGTGCCTCAATCAGGTAGAACATGGGGGACTAGCTGATACGGACTAAAATAATCATACGTGAAATTATGTGATAAATGTGACTATTTGTGGAAAGCGACCTCATTTCCTAGGGAGAGTGTGCCCCTGGGACGTGGGCGAGCTGTGATGATTTGAGTGGGCTGTTTGTGAAGAGTAGCGACCTGTAGTATGGGGATGACTTTTCATATAGGGTCGCGATCTCTTGTAATTTGGGCTGAGTACTTGAGCCCGTTTGTGAATTTGATATACGTGAATTATTATGGGCCTGGTGGGCTGTATGCCCCGGCTTAATTGTGATATCTATGAAGAAGTTTGTTGTTATGGGAACTTGCCATGTATGAGGAGTCCCAATTAAGAGTCGATTGTGAAATTGTGGTATGAATGGAATTCTTATTATGAAAGGTAATCATAGATAGTGGAGATTTTCTCCTATCTCTATAAAAGGAGCCTTTGGCTTATCTTCTGAGAGTTAAGGCTAATTACGCATTTATTATCTTTGCGCATTGATATTGCTTATTGAGAGAAGAAGTGGTGATTTCGCTTATTAACTTAAGCGTCGGAGGGCCTTAACGGGCTCGAAATCCGGCCCGTTCTAGGCGTTGTTTTGCACGATCGGCGAGGTCGCTTGGAGGATCGTGAGAGATTGGGAAGGTCGCTTTGACGTAATTGAAGTTTCGTTTAGGTCGCTGATCTCAATTTTGAGGTTAGTACCCCTATATTTGGTAGCCCAACTTTTTGGACTTATCAATATGGATGTCAAACAAAAGCTCTCATCGTGCTCTTCTATTTAAGACTCGTTCAGTCTATTTCAAAAACCAGAGGTATAAATATTTGCAATATTTTGTTAAAAGGCCTTTTTCTGGCTGTCTAGGTAATTGCCAAATTCATACTCAGAACTAAGGAATCGGTTGATGTCAACAATCCCGAAAGATAGAAACGCAAAGTTTACATGTTCAAGTTAAAAACCATAACATCCTGTCTTTGAAACATAAACTCATGGTTAAGTTCTAGCGGAACTTGAAATACTTGAGGTGAATTAATTAAATCATATTGTTGCTACAGCTTCGACAGATAGTTCGATTTCGAGATGAACACAGTCATTCACAATGTAGCCTTTGGTAGGATCATTCAAAGAAGCATGGTCCATAAATGAAAGCCATCCCCAACTATTACTTCCAGAATGTGTAAACCAACAAGAGCCTGAGACACAAATACACGTCATGGAAAGCAAGTAGAACATGAATTTACCATCCAACTTCAGAAACATATATGCAATTCAACTCAACAAATCCTCTAACATTTTTTTGTTATATTTGTTAACTAAATGCCAAAAATTTGTTACTAAACATACATAAAAAATGATTCAGGTTATGGAACATGAATATTTTAATCTAAATTGCTTATTGTAAATTTAAAGACTTTATATCGGCTAATTAAAAACAAGTGCTAATGATTTACCATGTTTTCTAACGTTGTGTTCATCGGACACCTGGCTTTTTAAGCATAAGTAATAGGTTGCCTTCACTCTTTCATTAGATGCATCATGGTTTAGAAAGATAGATAAGCTGCGTCCAGTTGCTTCTCCATCTCCGTTAAGGAATACACTAATGCTCCTGCATTTAACAAAAGTTTTTGTGTCGAGAATAATTATTGCTACACGGATGAAATAAAGCTCAAAACAATACAATTCCGACATTAAAGTTGTACCATTTGCGGTCTGAAGCAGTAAATTCATCGGAAGTCCATACATTATCCGAAAACCACCCTCCTTTTAATGAAGAGAAGTTTGAAATCTTAATTTCCTGCTTGTAAGGAACGTTGACATTCGTCAAACACACATACTCATTGACTGCCTCATTTTCGTTCGCAAGAACCTCAGCACCAAAGACACATGAATCGCCATCAATTAGGAATCCATTCGATGGATTTGTAAGGTCTTTCTTGGAGATAAAATTTGAAAACCCCCATTCTGTCTTCATTGCATGAAAACGATGTGTTCTTCCTGATACAATTTTTTTCATGGGATTAAAGGAAAGAAAAATTTAATAGCTAAAAAACCTGAATTTCTAGAACTTATATGCAAATATAAAAAAATTGCTTTTAAATGTGTTTTGGTTTCTACAAAATCAAACTTCAACCTAAATAACAAGTCATTAGAAACATACCTAGTGCATAATGATAATTGCCGAAAATATGATTAAACACACAGATTGAGAAACTAGCACTGACTTCCCAGTTTGCAGGCAGGGTATGTGGGTCTGCCATTGCCAAGTTTACACATACATTGCTGCCATCTGTTCCTGTTTTTCCTTGCCCATTAGGGTAAATTATGAGTTTCCTGTATTATGAGGGTAAGCATTAATGAGACTAAAACCAGCCTTCATATATATACACGCACATTCATACATAAAATTAAACATCAATAATTTGATACTCGCTTAAAAATAACTCTTGCGACTTTGGATCAATGTGGTAAATTAATAATTCGCTAAATTTATAAGATAATATATATTCAAAATATCACATATATGCCTCATGCAATATTTAAACTGATATATATTTAATGCTTTTACAATTTTTTTTTTCAAGAATAGGGTTAAAAAAGAATTCAATATCCATATTATTACGATAATTCAATTATTTTATTAAATATAATTCATTAAGAAAATAAAATATATTTTAATAAATTCATAAGTTATTAAATCAGTATATTATTAAATTAATACGTTTAGCAATCTCAAGGCTTTAATTAATGGAGGTTTAACTATGTATATATAACACACAAACAATGCATTTATGTTGTAGTGACGTACCAGTTGTAACCTCCAGCCTTAAATTCCCCAGTCTCATATTTACCGGTTCCATATTTGTCAAGCAACGAAAACGAGTCAAGTCGGACCAAATAATGAGCAGGTGCCGTATCTCTGATCATCTGAATAGCTACAGGACGTTATAGGTTTTTGATTTTAAAATACAAGAAAACATATAATAAATAAGGAGAAGAACAAAAAGGCTCAATGTATATATGCTTTACCATCTGCTGTTGCTGGTGATGTCAGAGCAATGTAGTGAATAGGTCTATGCGCTAATCGGCCGGTTGTCTGGGGATTAGCGTCTAGGCGAGGCCTAACTGTAGAAATCGACGAGCTGCACAAAGGCCTTAGCCATAGGCGATGATTAATGCAGTTAGCGCCTAAGCGAGCTAAGCGGAGGTGTTTACAAAGTGACGCCATGGTTCCTTGCGACTTGTTTCTACGTACATGTCATGCTGTTTTATAGTCTTAGGATTACTTTATTTCCGTATTTTATATAATACGGGAAATATCTAAGTAAAGATAGTTTCTTTTTACAATATTTTTTATGTGGATTATTTTTAGTATAAAAAGTTGCTTGCAAGTCAAATTTGGAAAAATTTGATTCTATTTATTAAAGTAACTAATTGCCAATTTGTAAAAATATGAATACCATAAATCTCTTTTTAACTTTTTTATATTTCTTGGAATATTTATACACGATCCAAGTTAGGGCTGCAAAGGAGCTGATTTGAGTCGGGCTTTTGAGTGTCCAGGCTCGATTCGTTGAATAAATTAGCGACCTTTTCTTGCCGAACTTAAAAAGATCGTTGATCTTTAAAAAACACTTACATTTTTTTTAAATTGAATTTTTAAAAAAAAGTATGCAATTTTTTCCCCCTCGAAAATATGATTATCTAGTGCAAGATTTTCATTTCGATTTATTTAAAAAGCAGAGGAATGTATATGAATTTGCAACAAACAAATATTAATTCACATAATTTAACTACTTGATTAAGTCCGTAGTCTTTTGATGAGAATAGCATTTGCACTACAACAAATGACACCTACTGAAAGGACAAAAGTCGTTCCTACAAGTGTTGTTGTCTTTGCTTTTGATTTATAGGAGCGACATGTCGTTCCAAAATTGTCGCTCCTATAGGCATTTGCCTGTATATCTATAGGAACGACTTTTGTCGCCCCTATATCTTATATACGAATAGAAACGATAAGTCGTTTCAAAATTGTCGCTCCTATAGAACTCTACCTGTATATGTATAGGAACAACTTTATGTCGCTCCTGTATATTGAATACAAAGAGGAACGACAAGTCGTTCCAAATGTTGCTGTTGAGGAATTTATTCTTGGCAATAATTCCTATTTTGTTATTTGCCTTTCTTGGGCACAAAATAAATTAGGAAACTAGATTTGGGATAATTTTATGTTTCCTAGTTTATGCACAAGACTTTAATTATTCCTAAATTGTGTTTAGAATTTGTTTTTAGGATTTTACCAAATTTAGGATTCTTAGTTGTCTATTTAAGACACAAGTAATCCTTACACTTGGTTTACGGTTTTTTATAGAGTTTGACGCACGGATTTTTTGGAGGACGCACGACGCAAGGAGAACGCACAAAGAAGAAGAACACGATAGTGTTACTTGGAGCCAACGATCGTGATAAACAAGATCTTTGAAGTTGCGTGACCAACGAAGAAGATCTTGCTATTCCGACAACAAGTATTTTAGTATCAAGTTTATTGATATTTAGTTTTCATATATTACTTTATATTATGTATTGAACGTAAAGTGAAAGTAATATAGTTTTCGGGTTTGTACACCCAAGTTCACAAGTATTTACTTGTGAATTGAATTTGTTTAATCGTGTTCTCTTTTTTTTAATTTCCGCTGCATAACTTTATGTTATTTTAGTTGATGTTGTTAACCATTGTTGTTAACATTGATTAACAACATCATAAATCTGATCCTTATTTTTTAAATCCATAGACCTTCTAATTCAATTGGCATCAGAGCGGTTACTAACTCTAGTATTGATCCTTATTTTTAGGTGCTATGGATGCTCAAGGCAACCCGAGGCCTTTAATTCCTTAATGGTGAGAATTATTCTCTCTGGAAACAGAGGATGAGGTGGCACTTGAAGAGCATGGATGAACGTGTTTGGAAGACCGTCCTTGTTGGATGGGAAAAGCCACGTGTCACGGATGGCGAGGGCGATGCCATTCCCAAGAAGGAGGAAGATTGGACTGCTGACGAAGCAGCTGCTGCAAATTGGAACTCTAAATGCATCAACGCCTTGTGTGGCTATGTAGATGCAAGCTACTATCGTATCATCAAGAACTGTGAGTCGGCAAAGGATGCTTGGGACGCACTCCAAAGGGTGTGTGAAGGAACGGCAAGCGTGAAGAAATCCAGACTAAGAATGCTCATGTCCACTTTCGAGGCTATGAGAATGAATGAGAAAGAATCCATCATGGACTACTCTGTGAGATTGGCGGAAATAGCAGAGGAGTGCAAAGAGTTGGGTGAAGCCATAACAAATTCTCGTCTTGTAGGAAAATTGCTAAGATCCATTACAAAGAAATATAGCATGAAGGTGGTGGCAATAGAAGAATCCAAGGATGTTGATAACATCGATTTCAACACCTTAGTTGGAAATCTAAAGCAATACGAGATGGAACATGTCACCTCTAGCTCGAAAGAGAATGTTGCCTTATTCTTCTGATTTAATTAAAGTAGGGGATGAAGATGACGAGGAATTCGATTTTAATGGGATTATTAAAAGGATGGAGTCGACTACTCTCGAAGAAGATGAACTGGCCCTTGTTACTCAACGCTTCAACAAATTCTTGAAGAAGAAGAACAACTCTGGAAGCTCAAGTACAAGGAACAGGACTCAATCATCCACTCCAAAGTTTACTGGACGAACTCTTCCACAATCTCAGTCCTCAAATTCAATTTCCAATGTGTCAAGCTCTTCAAAACAACTCAGCGAGATACAATGCCACGAATGCAAAGGTTGGGGACATTACAAGAATGAGTGTCCCACCTTTCTTAGAAAGAAAAGTATGATCGCTACCGACTTTACTGAAGACGTTAATGATTCCGAGTCACTTGATCCAGTCCCAGCATTATTCTCCCATGTTGTTTGGGACGACGATATCCATGTTGGTTTGCTTGCAGATAACATCGTGTGCCTGAATGCTGAGACCACTGACTATTATGAGGAATATGAGCAGCTGAGTGAAGATCACAAAAAATTGTATGTCAGTTGGAGTAAACAGGTACTCAAAGCGAAAGATCTCGCAAAAGAAGTAGAGAAGCTAACCAAGGAAAAGGAGGATCAGCTCGAAATTATTGTCCGGTTGGAAT
>BMAC01000776.1:0-39014 GCA_014905375.1 Phtheirospermum japonicum
ATATGATTAATATGCTGATATATATATATAATTCTTATATATATTATTTGTATATTAATTAGAAACCGATCATGCTCGTTTGATTTTTGGAAATCGAATTGTTTCATTTGAAATGCAATTAAAACATTGTTTGAATTAATTGATTGTAAAATTGGGCCGTCGTCAATTTGAATTCGATTCAAATTACCTTTATTTAAAAAATTTTGTTTTCCGCTGCGCGACGGTACCAACGATTCCCTACAGTTAGTACATAAGTCCTTGAGGAACTTGGCGTAACGAGGAATTTGCTTGATCGCGTCGACAAGTGAAATAGTAATCTCCACCTTTTTGAAAATGTCTCGTATTTGCCTCTCCGTGTCTTCCTTAGCTTGGCGCTTAATTCTTGATGGAAATGGAAGTGGCTCGGTCCTAGGAGGAGAAACAACGGGGTTATTAAAATTATTAGAAAGTTTAGGATTACCCTTTTAAGCATGTTTTGGCTCCTAGTTTTCTTCCTCCTTTTTGTCTTCATTTCCGGCTCTAGCATTGGATTAGCCGGCCCTTCCACTTTCTTACCACTTCGTGTCGTAACAGCACTCACATTTTTCGGATTCACCTCGGTTTGAGGAGGTAATCGGCCACTGCCTCGTGCTTCTAGTTTGACTATGTGTTCCGCCATTTGACTCATTTGGGTCTCTAGGCCTTTTATGCTCGTCGCTAGTGATCTCACCATCTCATCCAAATATGGGGATGCATTCTCTTTCCGCTGTTGGTTGTTGTACTGATTCGGGAAATTTTGTCCCTTTTGTTGAGCTTGGAGGGCCCTTGATCTTGATTTCCAGGTATATTCCCTTGCTATATATTTCCCTGCTGATCCCTCCATCTAAAACCAGGGTGGTTGCCCCATTTTGGATTGAAGGTGTGGGGGTACGAGTCGTACTTCCTCCCTTGCCCATTTCCGGTTCCTAAGGCGTTCACGTGGGCCTCGCGTGCTGAGTAAAAATGTGGGCATTCGTCAGTAATGTGCTCCAATGTTTCGCAAAAACCGCATGGTCGAACCTTTGGAGATCCTCCCGCACTCATCATGGTTTTCAACTCACTTAATTGGGTTTGTAGTAAATCAATACCCAGCTCGTTCACCGATTTCAATGAAGAATCACGGCTGCCGAATTGCTGAGAATTGGCTGCCATGTTCGATATTAGTTCCTTTGCTGCCGTCGGTGTCTTGTCTATCAAGGTGCCTCCACTAGCAGCATCAATCATGTTTCGATCAGTGAGACATAATCCCTCGTAGAAGTATTGAATCAAAAGTTGCTCGCCCATTTGGTGTTGAGGGCAACTTGCAACAAGCTTCTTGAACCATTCCCAATATTCGTGCAACGTTTCTCCTTGCGTCTGCCTAGCCGCACAAATGTCCTTCTGAAGATTTGTCACTCGTGATGCGGGAAAGTACCTCTGCAAGAATGTTTTCTCCATAGCCCCCCACGTAGTGATGGATCCCGAAGGTAAGTAGTAAAGCCAGTCCTTGGCTAAGTCTTTTAATGAAAAGGGAAATGCCCTTAACTTGATTTACTCGTCCGTGACTCCAGCGGGTTTCATGCTTGTGCATATGACATGGAACTCTTTCAAGTGTTTGTGCGGATCCTCGCCAGTGAGTCCATGGAATGAAGGTAAGTGATGGATTAGTCCGGATCGTAACTCGAATGTAGCATCGTTCACCGTTGGAAAGGTAATGCATAAGGGTTGTTGAGGAAGGTCGGGATTTGCCAACTCCTTCAACGTTCGTTCCGCTTAAGCAGCCATCGTCTCGTTTTCTCGTTCTTCGCTCTCGCTCGAAGAGTCCTCGGATATGTAATTGGGTAATACCTGCTCCGAGTTCGACTTCTTCTTCAACTCACGGCTTTTCTTGTTGATTTCCGGATAATAATGCAAATTCTTCTTCCCGGATGATCTCAAGTTCATTCACCTGAGAAAACACTCAACAAGAGTTCAATTCGTTCAAACAAAATAAAATACTAAAATACTAAAAATCACAATTTAACGCGTCACTCCCCGGCAACGGCACCAAAATTTGACCGCCCGTCATCAAGCGTCAAATTAAATATTTATTTTCTTCAGCTTCTCTCCACTAACTAGTAGTAGCGATAAGTAAGGGTCGAACCCACGAGGAGTGTGGTTAGATTGTTATGATTCGTATTTTATTTAAATAAATAATTGGGGTAAGGAATTATGAATTAATTTAACTAATAAAATAAACAAGCAATTAAACTAGCAAGAAAACAATTAACGAAGAATTCAATAATAATAAAGGCCTAGTTCTAGTTCAGTTTCCACCCTCGATTCACTCATTTAACCAACCACAATATCATAATCCATTCATCACATGCGACTAAAAACCCTAAGTAGCAATAAGCTCTGCTACTCGAATTTACCCTTACTGTGTACTCAATTAAAATAAGCTCTTTAACTGAATCTAATTATTGAATAACCTAGAATAAGATCTCTAAGTTCAACCCAACAACAGCATTAATAATTAGGCAAATAGATTAATCTAGGCAACAAACGCATAAGCTCGGTTCATTCAACCTATGTTGTGTTGTCCCTAACGATTTACAATCATTAGTTGCTTCAGAGAAATAGTAATTACGACAATTACACGGGAAGCAATCCTATTTCTAGCAATAGATAACCAATCCCTAATCTAGGTGATCAAGCCAAATTAAGAATTAAACAATCATAAATTGAAAATAGAACAACACAAACAATCACATATGACGAACGAACAACAATATTTCATAAATCAATTAAACATAGTTTCACGAGGGTAACATCCCTATAACTAGATAATAAATTTACTCACTCATGGAGTTAAGAAAATAAAAGAAAAGGTTCAGATAAACAAACATAATCCTTGATAAAATAGAAGAGATGATGTGTTGAACTTGAATCTTGCGTCTTGGAACGTCAATCTTCAAGTTCTCTTGCGTGTGGATGACTTAGGACTAGTTGGAACCTCTCTGGACCTCCTTAGAACCCTAGGATATGATGTATTATGCCTCTGGGACGAAATAGGGTCGGGTTTTATATAGAATTCCTTTTTCTTGCCGCCCAAGATTCTTCCTAAAATAATTCTGCCGAGTCGGCGTCGACGGAGCATCGACTGACGCGAACCAGCTCTCGGCGTCGATGCGCATCACCCGCCTGCATCGTCCTGCATAGGCGTCGACTGACGCCCTTCCCATCGACGCTTCAGAACATGAGCGTCGACTGACGCCCTTCCCATCGACGCTTCTAAACATGAGCGTCGACTGACGCCCTTCCCATCGACGCTTCAGAACATGAGCGTCGACATAGCGTCGACATGGCATCGACTGACGCGAGCCAGCCTTCGGCGTCACACCGCACATCGCGTCGACTGACGCGGTCCATCCTCGGCATCGACGCGTCATCGACGCATCATCCTGATTCTTGATTTTTCTCTCCTCGATTCGTCAATCCTCGTTTCTCTACTTTCTTGTGAGATATCCTTCGATAAATATAGCACCAAATACTGCAAAATATAGAAGAAATATACGATCGGTGCTTGATTGCTCATAATAACAATTATACGAGAAATAAGCATATATGATAATATTAAGCACATAAAATCACTAGAATTAAACCATCAATTAGCGTGTAATTTCTCGTTTGTCAAATCCCCCAGATTTAAACCTTGCTTGTCCTCAAGCAATATGAAGAATTAAAGCATCGGACAAACATAATATAAGCAACTCACTCAAATTACCCAAGTGAATTTATTCGAACGGGCTAATCAATACTATCCCTGCCCCACATCCGGCCTGTCCTGCTGATCCATCAACAAAGATTGTCCACTGCCCCTCCTCCTGGGGTCGAGTCATCTCTTGCAAAAAATCTACTAGGGCTTGTGCCTTGATAGCCATGAGGTTTTGAAATTCAATTTCAAATTCGCCCATCTCGATCACCCACTTGATGAGTCTCCCCGATGTCTCCGGCCTACTAAGGACTGATTTCAGGGGGAGGTTGGTTCTGACTACTATATTGTGGGCAAAAAAATACGGTCTCAGTCGTCTAGATGTAATTACAAGGGCTAGAGCTCCTTTCTCCATCTCAGCATACCGAAGCTCAGCTCCTTTGAGTGCTTTACTGACATAGTATACTGGATCTTGCTTTTTCCCTTCCTCCCTTACCAGCACCGTGCTCACCGCAGATTCTCCTATAGACATGTACAAGTATTATGTCTCCCTCGGTTTTGGTTTCGTAAGTAGTGATATTTCAGACAAATAAGCTTTGAGCTCCTCAAAGGCTTTCTGACACTCATTGCTCCAACAGAAACCCGGGGTCTTTCTCAATACCTTGAAGAAAGGAAGGTTACGCTCTGCAACTCGTGAAATGAACCTATTCAACGCTGCCAAACGTCCTGTCAAACGTTGAACCTCTTTCACATTTTTAGGAGGGGCCATGTTTATGATAGCTTGAATCTTCTCGGGGTTGGCCTCAATTCGCCTTTCGATGACCATGTATCCTAGGAATTTCCCCGACCTAACCCTAAACGCACATTTCTTCGGGTTCAACTTCATACAATACTTCCTCAACGTCCGAAAGGTCTCATCTAGATCACTTACATGTGATCCCGACTTGACACTCTTTACTAGCATATCGTCTACGTAGACCTCCATGTTTCTGCCCAATTGGTGGGAGAACATCTTGTCTACCAACCTCTGATACATGGCTCCTGCATTCTTAAGACCAAAAGCCATTGCCACGTAACATTAGGTACCAAAAGGTGTGATGAAACTGACCCTCTTATGATCTTCAACTGCTAGCTTTATCTGGTGATAGCCTTGTGAGGCATCCATCATGATCAGTAGCTCACAACCCGAGGGCGAGTCCACCAGCTGGTCTATTTGTGGTAAAGGGTAATGATCTTTGGGGCAAGCCTTGTTCAAATACCTGAAGTCCACACACATTCTCCAATTATCCTCTACTTTAGGGACTAGAACAACGTTTGACAACCACTCTGGGAATTGAATCTCTTTGATGTGCTTTGCTTCCAACAGCTTGTTCACCTCTACCCGGATAATAGCCTCCTTCTTAGCCCCGAAGTCTCTTTTCTTTTGCTTAACGGGCGTAAATGAAGGGTTGATGTTGAGCCTATGCTCTACTACCAACGGGTCAATCCCTACTAACTCATTCGGCGACCAGGCGAACATATCCGCGTTACTACGCAAGAAATTAACCAGCTCTTTCAATATTTCTGGAGACAAGGTAGTGCCTATCCGCACAGTTCTGTGTGCTTCTCCAGGAACTATCTCCACCATCATTAACATCTCATTTGGTTCTACATGCTCCTTTGACTCGTCTGGCAATGCGTGGGCCCCCGAGGTGCTTGCTCTAACAGTCCCATCATTTCCTCGAAGTGTATTGGTCACAACCGACCTCCCCCACTTCACCTCTTACTAGGAACTTCATTTTCATACGATAGATTGACACCACTGCCTGGAAACTACTAAGTGATGGTCTTCCCAGCATTGCATTATACGCTGAAGGTGCGTCTACCACCAGGAAACGAATCATCTTAGTTTTCCAACACTGTGCCTCGCCCAACGAGACATAAAACACTATTGATCCCAGAGGCTGTATAGTGCCTCCTGCGAACCCGATTAAAGAGGTCTCCACTGGCTCCAACTTCTCCTCGAGATCCATCCTCTCCAAATAATCTAAGAACAAGATGTCAGTTGAGCTTCCTGTATCAACAAAGATGCGCCCTACTTCGTAATTAACTATCATTGCCCTAATTACTAAAGCGTCTGCATGGGGCCTCAAGACCTCACCCACATCTTGGGGGCCGAAATGTATGACTGGGCTATCCGCTACCTGCCCGATCTCAAGGCCTCTCCTCCTTTCTGGGTCAGCTGCCCTGACATACCCTTTCCTCAATCTGTTCGAGTCACCATCTCCAGGTCCTCCCACAATCATGTTAATCACTCCCCTCTTCGGGGGGTCTTTCTCTTTTTCCTCGCTTCTGGGCTCCGTCCGACGTGGAGGCGAAAAATGTATCCCTCCTCTCTTATAGCTTGTCTTGCTTTTACTTCGCTCCGTGTTTACAAACTCTTTCAAATGTCCTGCCTAAACAAGCCTCTCTATCTCATCTCTCAGGTGAGTACACTGCTCTGTAGTGTGTCCATAATCATTATGGTAACGATAGTATTTGTCAGACTTTTCTCTTCTAGGGGTCGCCCAATACGTTCGGGGATATTTCAAATCAGCTATGCGCTTGATTGCCACGAGAACTTAATCCTTAGGGAGAGCCAGAGGTGTATATCGATCCATTCATGCCTTACTAATTACCGGTTCAGGTCTAGCCTTTTTACCCGATCCCCGATCTTCTCCTCTCTCTCGCCTCCGATCCACCTCCTCTCCTTTCTCTCTACGCCTGTCGACTTCCTCTTTTACTTGCAGGGCCTCTTCCAGGTGGATGAACCTTTCAGCTCGAGCTAAGAGATCTCCAAAGCTCCTCGGGGGTTCCACCACTAAGGATTGAAAGAAATCGCCCTTTTTCAGACCTTGAGCTAGTGCATTCATCAGCGTCTCTTCCGAGGCTGATGGGACCTCTAACTTGGCCGTAGTAAACCTCCTTATGTAAGCTCTTAAACTTTCTCGTTCCTTCTACTGAATGCTGAATAATTCTAACGCCATTTTTTGATATTTCCTACAACTAGCGAACTGGTATAAGAACGCCGCACTGAACTCCTCAAAATTGTGTATCGACCTTGGTGGTAGCTGACTAAACCAGAGTTGTGCAGACTTAGTAAATGTAGTAGGAAAGACCCTACACATTGCCACATCCGAAAATCGGTATACCACTGCTGAGTTCTCAAACCTGCACAAATGATCTAACGGATCTGCAGTACCATCGTACTCGAATCCCATTGATTGGTAGCCAACTGGTAAGTCGTCCTTCAAGACATCTTCTGTGAATGGGGTCGCGCGACGAGCTCTCGCGGAGGGGGCACTACTCGCCAATTTCCTCTTTAGCTCTCTTACCTCCCTATTCAAACCTTCTACCATTTCTGGTAAGTCGGACGCATTCCTACGGAAAGTGTCGTCAGTTGACACTGCAGTACTCTCATCATCTCATGTCCCCGAACCGCTTCGTCGACAGCTCGTGCTATAGCACCAGATAGCTGCTCGAGAAACAGCGATCTCCAGGGGTTTGCGCCTGGACCTGTCGAGAATCCCGTCCCAGGTGTCGGGTTTGGGGTTTGCTCTGCGGAATCTGAGGGCGTGTCCTGTCGAATGCCTGTTCCTTCCACAACTTTCCCCGTCGTGCGCGTCGCCAGTGTTTTATTCAAGTCCTCAGCAAGATTTCGTCGTAGTTCCTCCATGCTTGCAACCAAATACTCACGTCTTAAAACTTATTTTCCCACAGACGGCGCCAATTTGTTTGCTACCTGAAAATAAGACCCAAACGGATGACCTCCAACCTCCAAAAGTGATATACAATCGCTAAAAGAAATGACACCTGCGTCCACAAACAAACGTCAGATGGTGACCGGAATGGTTTTCCGGTGAACCTCCTCCGATGCTTAAGTTAGCGTATGGAGAGAATTTTTTAGAGTAAATGTTTGATTAAAGATTGTCTTACCCTTCTTTACTTTTGTGATTATCTATTTATAGGTGTACTTTTTTTAGGGTTTCCACGAAATCAGGGCCTTTTTATGCCACATTATCCTTCTAGACTTTTCTCTTTTTCATTCTGCTTTAAGCTGGAGCCCCGAACTCTTTCCCATGACCCGATGTGGGCCATAAGACCTAGAGATATATGCACAGCCAGGGTTGAGCACCGACCTCGAGCTGGAGGCATAGGACCGAACTGATCTCGATCTCTTTTATCCCGAAACACCATGTTTTTTTTTTTTTGTTGTTAGTTGAGCCTTATTGACATTAAGGGCAATTTGTATGTCCAACCTACTCTACGATCCAATAGTCTAAGCAATCCAATCTCTAGATCCTTTTGATTATTGTTCTGGGTAGGGGTGAGCATTCGGCGGTTCGGTACCGAACCGATCAGAAATAATCGAAATCGAATTTAGCATAAAATTTCAAACAGAATCGAACCGAAATTCGGTGTAAAATCGAAAACTGAAATATTTATAAAATTACAAACCGAACTATAAAAAATAATAATAAGTAATATAAAAATTATTATTTTTTAATTAAATTTCGGTTAAAATCAAACCGAACCAATTTTTTTTTTCTTTTGTAAAACCAAACCGAATTAACCGATTTTTTTGGATTTTTCAAACATAAAAACAAAACTGAATTTACATAAAATCGAAGCGAACCGAAGTTTTCGGTTCGGTTCGATCGGTTATTTCGATTTTTTGCTCACCCCTAGTTCTGGGTGTCACGAAATAGAGCATTTTCAATAAACAGTAACAAGACACTAATGTTAAATTTGGGCATCCATGACAATTATTAAGTTAGAAATTGTTTTATTTTAATTTTAATTATGTATTTATTTGTAAACTAATTCATAAGGTCAATCTATATTTTAAAATAGTTTTGAGTGTTTAGTTAATAAATATTTGTAATGTTTTAGTTATTTTATAATTTTATTTTTTTGAGTAATTAAATATTACCACATTACACACTCCCCTACACTTTTGTATAAAATAAAAAGTAAACCTATCTTTTTGGACAAAAAAGATACTTTGAAACAAATATTAATTGAGTGTTTTTATTTTTCTGCCGCATCTATGCATATGGTATTTAATAATACCATTAACAACACTTTCCCATACACATGAATAACATTTGTGTATATAGCAAAGTAAATACAATTTCTTCTGTGCATTTGAGTTTTGAGTGAAGATATCAAGGATCAGCAGATCTCATCAAACGCATATGCGCCAATCTGTGTCAATTACTATTAAACGATAAATTAGATAAAAACTTACATAATTATCGGTTAAAAACATTTGAAAGGTTTCAAAACATAGGAAAGCAACATAAATAGAACAGCATCTATTGCTAGCATCCGGAATGACTAGGGTGCAAGATATCCCTTTCATAAACTCGTCGGAGCATTTTCAATTTCATCCTCAACAAGATAAAACTCAGCGAAAAACCGGAAAAGATCGTCAAGTAATAGTTTAAAAAAAAAACATATAAACATAATTCCCATCAGAAACAATTGGATTATAGCATCAAAGATGACACTGAACGTGCCTCAGACGACCGTCGTGAGATTTTTAATCCAAAATCATCCTTTGGTTTCGAATAAATTGAAAATATTAATATTTAAGAAACATAAAAAAAAAAACACTACATATAGTAAAAGTAATAAATATATTAGGAAGAAAATGAGTGGAAACGCAAATTCTGTGACAATCTGTTTGCTTATAGAACTAGAAAGAAGGAGAACGCTACAAAATTTAAAGGGCGAACCCGTTGTGTAATATTAGGGTTTCATTTCTAGTAATCTTACTATTTTGCCCTTAAGCTCTCTAGGGCCCAAAGCCAACTTCATGACCTCCAGGGCCCAAGCCTAATTGAAAATATTTTCCAGTTTAATTATTGATCAATTAACTGTCGTATGCCAGCCATGGGTTATTCCGACCCAATACCCTATCCTACAGTTTCCTCCATTTCCTCTCTTAGTCCGCACGACTTATAAACCATACCAGTTTGCATGTCACAAGTTCAAACGCGACTCTAATATAAAACTGAGCATTGCAGAAATTGCAGAGAAACGAACGGTAGTCTTCAAATATCTCTCCCTCCATCACTCTCTTTTTATATCTCCCTCTCCCCCTCATTCACCACGACCCTCACAAGCACAAACTCACAATCACCCCCCAAAAACACGCAGTGGAAAAAACACTCCAAAAATCAAAGCTAAAATGAGGGAAATTCTTCACATCCAGGGAGGCCAATGCGGTAACCAAATCGGATCCAAATTTTGGGAGGTGATCTGCGGCGAGCACGGCATCGACGCCACCGGCAAGTTCAACGGAGACGAATCGTCGGACACCCAGTTGGAGCGGATCAATGTGTACTACAACGAGGCTTCCGGCGGGAGGTACGTCCCACGCGCCGTCCTCATGGATCTGGAGCCGGGGACCATGGATGCTATCAGATCCGGCCCGTACGGGAAGATCTTCAGGCCTGATAACTTCGTGTTCGGGCAGTCTGGAGCGGGGAATAATTGGGCGAAGGGGCATTATACGGAGGGAGCGGAGTTGATAGACTCGGTGCTCGATGTTGTCAGGAAAGAGGCCGAGAACTGTGATTGCTTGCAAGGTTTGAACGATTTATTAACTGTATTATATTACGTTGCGTTCATTTTTGCTGCTGCCGATTTTTTTTCCTAGCATTCTTAATTGATTGTGTAATTTTTTGTGTGATGATGTTTTTACAGGGAACGCTTTAGATTTGGGTTTGCTAACACACACACACACACACACACACACACACACACATATATATATATATATATATATATATATATATATATATATATATATATATATATATTATTTCCGTTGATGTGTATTATGATTTACAGATGCGCATCTGGCCTTGCTGAATCAATATGCCGATTTCTTTTTTCTTAGAAATGGACCTATCTAATTGCCTAATTTGTTGATTTTATTTCTTATTTATTAATTCGTTTCCTTGTTAATAATTTCTTCTGTTTTATTCAGCATTGTTCTCTATTTCAAAGGATTACATGCAAAGGGTTATTGACATGAACAAAAATCTGTGGGTGTAAGATATCTTGCATTCCACCTTGTGATTTGGCCATTAATGATATGTTAATTAATGTAAATCACTGTGGAATACTTTTGTGACAATGTATGACTCTTTGTGGATTATATGTAGTCGAGTAGTGATTCAGTTTATAAGATTTCATTTCTACTTTTCGATGGGTCAAAGATGATGCCCAATTTTTTAGATGTTTTTGTGTCTCAGTTCTATTAGGACTACATGTTGAGATTTTAATGTAACATGTTGAGATTTATTGTAAATCTTGGATCCAATCATATATGACTGTAAATTACGTGTTCTTCAATTAAGTACTTCATAGGTACAACATTACATGAGCTGTTAATTTTGTTCATCTTATGGAGTCTATTTTTATTATTTCTCTTGTGATAATAAGGTGGTGGTTATTTCACATTTAGACAGATTATTTTGACAAATGCCAGTCAGAATTTATCTCAATGTATATTCTGATAATTGTGTTTTTTGTTTTACTAACGTTTTGCAATTTAATTTGTTTCGCCTATCAGGATTCCAGGTGTGTCACTCGCTTGGAGGAGGCACAGGTTCCGGCATGGGCACACTGTTGATTTCAAAGATCAGAGAGGAATATCCAGACAGAATGATGCTCACCTTCTCTGTTTTTCCTTCACCAAAGGTGTCCGACACCGTTGTCGAGCCCTATAATGCAACTCTCTCAGTCCACCAATTGGTCGAGAATGCAGATGAATGCATGGTTCTTGACAATGAAGCCCTTTACGATATCTGCTTCAGAACTTTGAAGCTCAGTACTCCCAGCTGTGAGTACCTAATCTTTTACATCTGTATAACAGTTAATAAATACCCTTTATGTTTTGTCTAGTTCCAAAAATACGTCAGTTATCCCTTAAAATTACTAATGCCCCATTGACATTTGTTTCTATCGCAAATTGATTCTCAATGAGACTTGTTATATTATTTTGAAAGATAACATGAGCTTTATGTAATTAGGCTAAACCTTAAGGATAGTTTTTGTAATTATCCCTCAAGGGTTAGTTTTTAGTACCCAATCTTTTACATATCAGGTTTTGTCTTTTTTCCCAAAACACCTCAATGGCATTTGTTTCTATTGCAAATTGATCGACAAAGGTGGGGATCTTTGTAATTTTGAAAGATAACGGGAGCTTGTTTGTAATTAGGCTAAACCTCAAGATTGTTTGTAATTATTCCTTAACAAGATTATTTGTTTTGTTTCCAGTTGGTGATTTGAACCATTTGATCTCTGCAACTATGAGCGGCGTAACCTGTTGCCTGAGGTTCCCCGGCCAGCTCAACTCTGACCTCAGGAAGCTAGCTGTCAACTTAATCCCTTTCCCACGTCTCCATTTCTTTATGGTGGGTTTCGCTCCTCTTACCTCACACAGATCACAGAACTACTCCTCGCTCACAGTCCCGGAGCTGACGCAGCAGATGTGGGACGCCAAGAACATGATGTGCGCCGCTGATCCCCGCCACGGGCGCTACCTCACTGCCTCAGCCATGTTCCGTGGGAAGATGAGCACCAAAGAGGTGGACGAGCAGATGCTCAACGTGCAGAACAAGAACTCGTCCTACTTTGTCGAGTGGATCCCGAACAATGTCAAGTCGAGCGTCTGTGATATTCCGCCTACGGGGCTCAAGATGTCGTCCACTTTTGTGGGCAACTCGACGTCGATCCAGGAAATGTTCAGGCGTGTGAGCGAACAGTTTACTGCTATGTTCCGTCGCAAGGCTTTTCTCCACTGGTACACGGGCGAAGGAATGGATGAAATGGAATTCACTGAAGCTGAGAGTAATATGAACGATCTGGTGGCTGAGTATCAGCAGTACCAGGATGCCACTGCTGATGAGGAAGAGGATTATGAAGAGGATCCCGAGGAGCAATATGAGGGTTGAAAACTGGGGGAGCAAAATTGAGGGTTCTTTTCACTTTTTATAATATTTCACTGCTTTCTATGTGTTCGTTTTTGCAATCAAATATTATGTATATTTCCTCAAGTGTTTGTTTTGTTGACTTGAGTTTTTACTAGATTACCGGCGTTTGTTTGCTGGTATGAATCGTTTGTTTGTTTGTTTTGTGTATCAGACTATCGGTATTACTGGTATTGTTTTGAATGCATCGTGTATAATTACTATGGGTGAAAGTTCGTTTTTAGCCCTTTTATTCTCACTTTTGATTCAAAGTACTCTTCAATAATTAGATTAAAGGAAGGACATTAAAATATACTGGTTGATACAGAGTTGATACTTTCTTTATTAGTGACGCTAATCCAATAGAGCCCATTATGCCGTTTGGTAATCAAATTCAAAGGGAGATGTCGGCGGGTTTTACACCAAGTTGTTTAGTTCAGATGTGGAATAATAGCCTATCGTGTTTTTCTTTTTTGCCAATCAAAACGAGTTGTTGAGCTAGTTGGGTTTATCAGATAAAACGACTCACCAATTGAGTTTCGGAAAGTTGTCGCCACAAGCAGAAAAGAAGGTATCACCCATCCTAAACCCTTCGGCAGCGCACCAAAAGAAACGACAATTGAATTCGGAAAGTTGTTCGCCACAACCAGAAACAAAGGTGTCACCCATCCTGCAAAATCTTTGCAAAAATATTTTTTTAGTCAGACAAAACTTGTTTACAGCCGCCTAACATGATACATTTACTTATGCAGAGCTTAAATTTTATAGAATTCAACGAATTCTAAATAGAAAAACACTGGATTTATGTGAAATCTATAAATTTTGCAATGCCTCAGGTGGTCATTGTTGTTCAAATACACATTGCCAATAAATTTTGTCCATGAAATACTTATTCATATCATCAAATTTTGAAGTTACATTAACCATTAATAGCATTCAAATGTGCTTGATCCAAGTTCAAATTACATAGCGATAATATAAATAAATAAATAAATAATTAAATGGTAGATAATAAGCCAAGATATCAAAAGCGCCATGCACAACCAACGTGTCCGAATTCCCTTCACCTTCACATATTCTTCAAGATTACCATTCTCGAATACGAGTACTTCCAACTCTGCTTCATGTTTTTCCACATCTGCTTCAAGTCTTTTCACGTCAGCCTCGAGGATTCCAACTTCGACTTTAAACTTATTTGCCCATCTTAGTAGTCCGGGTTAATATGACAAGCTATTAGGAAAAGCGGGACCTCAAGCCATTTTAAAAACTCGCAACCTCCAGGCTCCTACATTAAATCAAACATGTCCAAATTAATACAATGTAATAATTATTAACAAACCCAAATCATCACACTGAAAAGTAAGAATGATTTACAACTTGACCCATATTAATCAATGAGTCGAAAATACCAAACTGATCTTTATAGAATTGGACTTGCCGCTGACCTTTTCAAATGTAAAATATTTTTTGAAGTCTAGAGTTAGCCTCTCTGCTATGAGGCTCAAAACCAAATTTAACAAGCCCGCCCCATGCACATTAAAGTTATCGTCAGCGTCATTCAGTTCTCGGATGAGATAATCCTCCTTGGCCTAGTCCAACCAATGGGTTGGTAAATATTTTTAAAGACACTATTTTGTGTGTGAGGCATCCTGTTCCACTCTGTAATTACAATATGGAGTGAAAACAGCGAATTCGATATTCAATTAAAAAAAAAAGAAGAAGAAGAAGAAGAAAGAAAGAAAGAAAAACAAAGGAGCCACATACAAATACAATTTCAAATAAAAACCATAATCATAGGATGTGACCAGAAACCCATTATCTCATGTTTGTAAGAAAATTAACTATTAATTCAACTCAACCCATGTCGTGATATTTTAATTCGTCATCAAGTAATTCTCCCAAAATTGAAGAAAATATGATATTTTCATTCAACGTAGCCCATGCAATAATACTTTCATTTGTAAACAACAAAACACGACATAATAGTAACTGGGTACAAATTAAGATTTTATTCAGAAATATGCAACAAATTAAAATAGGAATTTCTTTCCAAACGTTAATCGACACAAAATAGTGCAAGAAATTAAAATATAATAAAAAACCGTACTTGGAATGAAATTGTGAAGAACGAAACTGGGAACCTAATCTCTTCGATCAACCGTCCATTAAGTGGAAGCGAGCAGGCAATTCTGGATGCCAGGGTTTGAACGAAGCGATAGTGTGGTGGGTTCGTGGGGGTAATGTAACCCAATTTCCAAATCTTCAATAACATTTTGATCAATTTTGATTTGAGGGTAAACCGAGAATACCATAATAATGTTAAGGACAAGATGGTCAAATGATAATAATGTGCTATTTTAGAAAACATTAACCCTATGCAAAACCATTCCCCATGAATCTCGATCTCTCCGTCTGGCACATAAAATATTGTGTGGGGAATCAGAGCAAAATATTCTTGAACTTGCATATCTATGGCTGCCCCGATTTGGAAACTTCACCCACCGTATCTTGATGCTCAAAATTGATATGTGCAATTTTGTGGTAAACATTAATTCTATTGCCCTTTCTTGTTAAAATCGGTTCAGATTTAAGCCATTTCACTTTATATATATATGATCATGTGAGAATAGATCCGTAGGTGAGAAATGAGAATGAATTCTGACCACTCATTTTAATCATTGTTTCTGAACTTTTCCGGTGCATTTTAGTAATTTCTAAACTTTTAGGTGGCATTTTTGTAATTAAGGTCCTTTCTCTCTATTTTTGTAATTCAGCAACTACCCACTCGTAGTTTTTGAACATAAGCCTTTTATCTCCTTTTTCTTTTCACAGAAGCAAGCTCCATTTTCGTCTCACAGAAGCAATCACCCACTCGCGGTTTATCCCCATTTTCGTCTTCATTCTCCGAAACCCTTGCTATCTACCATCTCCTCTCCGTTTTCAAAATCCCGAAACCCTAAGCTCCATTTTCGTCTCACAGAAGCAATCACTCACTCGCAGTTTATCCCCATTTTCGTCTCCATTCTCCGAAACCCTCGCTATCTACCATCTCCTCCCCATTTTCAAAACCCCAAAAGCCTAGTGTATACAATCGATGGGACAAACTCCGCAAAAATCTCAACCGAAAAAGAAAATTTCCCAATAAGAATGCTGGTACGTTTTTCAATTATTGTTACATACATTCGTTTTCTATTTTCTCAAACTTTTTGAGTTTTATATATAAACTTGGGCCGAAAAACTAAATAGACGATGAATGGTGTAAAATAGTTGCTATATTTAATTAGTTTCTTCTGTTATGGTAGTAATTGAATTTTTAGTGTGCTTTTGTTCTTGGGTTAAGGGTTATTGATAGCTAGCTGTAATTTAAAACAGAAGAGAAATCAGTGTAAGTGATCCAATATTTATTTTATTTTATTATAATACAATTATAATGGCGAAGTTTTTAATTTCCTCGTGTGATTTTCGTCATGAAATTCGAGTTTGTTCATTTTGTAGGGAAGGGTAAAAAGAAGGCAGTAATTGCCATCAAGGACAAACCTGTAGTTTTTATGGCTTCTAGTCCTCATGATTCGCCAAACAAGAGTTCTGGTACGTATTTTTATTTTTTTTCTTGAACTTGATGTTTTCAGATTTAGAATTAATGTGGCATATGGGTGTTGGATTATGTGTGATCTGCACATTGCTTTAAATACAATTATAATGGTGCAGTTTATTTTTCCTCGTGTGATTTTTCTCATGGAATTTAAATTTGTGAATTTGTAGGAAAGGGTAAGAATAAGGCAGATATTGCCGTGAAGGATAAAAGTGTAGTTTCTATCTATGCCTTCTGATCCTGAGAATTTGCCAAATAAGAATGCTGGTATGTTTTCCCTTTTTTTAACACTTTTCTTTTCAAGAGAAGCCCGCATTTTGTGGTTTTGTTAATTAGATATAAATATTTGTAAGTAATGTAGCAGAAAGCAATCATCTCATGTATATAAGGATCACACTGTACATAATATTTCATTTGGTTATTTTATGCATAAATATACTTAAATGCTTTCCTTAATCATCAACATGTTATCATTGACTGTAAATTCTGCGATCGGTTCGAGTTAAATTTCTGGTACACGTGTCTTTCTTCTTAAATGCTCATAAGCTCTATTTCTTAGGGTGATAGTTCAATTACTATAGCCAGTTTAAAGGCATTTTGGGATGAATATCAGTTTTCTGTGGTCTGTGTACATGCAATATCTCAAATTAATGTGGCATGTGGGTGTTGGATCATGTGTGTTAATTTTTGTGAAGTTTATTTTCCTCATGTAATTCAGATTTGTGCATTTGTAGGGAAGGGTAAGAAGAAGGCAGATATTGCCGAAGGAGAAAACTGTAGTTTCTATGCCTTCTGATCCTCAGAATTTTAGTCCTCAAGATTCAATGCAAGAGGTAGAATTACGAATGAAGAAGAAGGCAGATGTTGCCGCGAAGGAGACTCCTATTCCTGGTGTTTCTGCTCCTCTGGAGTCAAGTTCTCAGGATTCAAGACAACAGGTTGAATTGCAAATGAAGAATAAGGAAGATATTAGCGTGAAGGACAAAACGCCGATATTGGGTTCCTTTTACGTGCCTTTTGCAGGAAAGAATACTGAATTGGTTCCCGAGGCTTCAACGAAAGTAACCAAAGATCAAAAAAACAAACAAGCAAGGTAGTAAATTGAGGCATTTGGGTTTTTTTCTTCTTCTTTTTTTTGATGATATTTTGGATTTTTCTCACTATTGGTTTTTATAAGGAATGATGATATGTACACGGTAGAAAGTGCAACTAAATATATTGTAATGTGCAAATTAAGCTGCACTAACGTGCAAAATCCATTGCATTGATATGAGTTCAGGCTTTTTAGGGTGTATATTGTAGCGGTGCAAAGAAATGTATAGTAATGTGCAAGAACATTTCTACTAATGTGCAAAGAAATGTATAGCATATGCATTTGTTTTCTTTTTTGATATTTATTTTGTATTCTCCTTTATGGCCTTTTTGATATCTTTTGTGCTTATTTTTTGAAATACATTTTTTATATGCACATGTGTAATCACGAAGAAGAGGAAGATTGATGTCATTGAACCGAAAAGAAAAGCAAAAAAAACAAGGTGTACTAAGGTGAAAGTTACAGAACAAGGTATTTTTATTATTTGCTCTGCAGTCTATATTATACTTTTTTTTTAAATCTTTTTTATGATTAATGTATATTGGTTTTTCGATAATTATATATATAACTCTTGTCTTATCAACCTTTTTTAATCATTTTTTAACTTTATTCTGTAATTGTATTATTTAGCAGTAGATGATGATGATTTTGAGAGCCCTATACCAGCACGTGCTAATTGTGCTACCAGTCGCAGCGATGGCCCCAAGTTTGTCTTTCARAATAGGTCATCGCRTGGGHTTTTWYTAAGAGCHTTYTCATRATTAAATGAATGCCAGAGAAAAGATGTTGCAGATATTGGATTTGGTCCTCTTTTGGATTTATCAATAACTTCAATACCAGTAAAGATGGGGTACTGGTTAGTGAAGAATTTCAATCTCCTTGATCGCAAGCTGAAGTTATACGATGGGTCAAAGTTGCATATCAAAGAAGATGACGTGTCCTATGTTTTTGGCTTTCCTCGTGGGAAGATCTCAATCATTAAAAAGAAGAAAAGGAAGCAGTCAGAACTTGATCAAGAATTCAAGGTTTTTTTTGAGCCAAGTCCATATGGGATAACCCCAACAAATCTCGCTGTGAAAATGAAGGAATATGTTGACGGTGGCGACTGGTTCAAGAGATACTTTGTTGTTTTGCTTGTTAATTTCTTGTTTGAAGCTCAGAGCAATGAAAAAGTTCATACCAATATATTGCATCTTCTTAACGATCTATCAAAGATTAAGGATATGAATTGGTTTGAGTATATGATCGAGTGCTTGGTGAGGACAAAGATGTCTTGGGAGGATAGCGGGGAAAAGTGGTACACAGGACCTCTCCTATTTTTGACGGTCAGTGTTCTTAACACAAGTGTTGTTTTTATATATATTTGCCTTGTATGCAATAAAAAATTTTAATTATTTTTTTATATGTAGGTGTTTTATGTGGACAAAGTTGTGTTATCTACACGCAATGTGAAAAGAAGTTTTCCAACTTACGAAGGATGGACCGACATGTTGTTGAAAGATAGAGAAGCTGCGGAGGAGAAAACTGGTGAATTTGGGAGGGGTTTTGTGGATGAAGAAATAGAATCTGAGGTGCTGAAAAATCCAGAAACGATGGAAGCTCCTGAGAAAAGAATGAACGAGGAAATAAGAATGCTGGAAACAAGGAGGCTGGAAACAGGGAGTCTGTACAGGTATTTGATGTGTCTATTTTTGAATATAGTGGTTATTTTGTGCAAGTAATTATGAACTAATGTGCACTTGAGTATGAACTAATGTGCAATTTGATGTGCAAGTATTTTTTTAATAGTTTTGTATATAGTGGCTATTTGTGCATGTAGTTATGAACTAATGTGCACGAGTGTATGAACTAATGTGCAATTTGATGTGCATGCATATTTTTAATAGTTTTGTATATAGTGGCTGTTTGTGCATGTAGTTATGAACTAATGTGAACGAGTGTATGAACTAATGTGCAATTTGATGTGCATGCATTTTTTAATAGTTTTGTATATAGTGGCTATTTGTGCATGTAGTTATGAACTAATGTGCTCGAGTATATGAACTAATGTGCACGTAGTAGAACTAATGTGAAATACATTCATTTTTTTATGGCTAATGTATATTTGTGTCTAAATGTTCTCTATATTAGACTTTTAAATATAAGTATTTGTGAAACAGGTTTTTGTTGAGGAATTTGCTACAAAGACCAGGTTACTTGCATCTACTGGTCTTGAAATACTAGAGATGGTGCAAAGTCCCCTCAAGTGTTATGGGGAGATAAGAATTTCATGAAGATGCAAGATGCAGCACAATCATTCCTTGGCATTTCACAAACGCAAGAGCGTGTCAACCGAAGCCAAGAGAATGTCAACCAAACACAACAGTGCATCAATGAAGAACATGGGGGCATTGACGTAACACAATCTGGCATCGACAAACTAGAAGAGGGTACCAACAAAGCGCAAGAGGGATGCCACAATGCCTCACAAACTTTTGATAACTGGACCGTTGAGACTATCAATGCTATTAATGAGATTTTAGAAGCAATTGCAAGGAGGGATGAGTTTCGAAATACCACAAATACTATGCCTAATTACAGCTTAGGTATTTCTGAAGATGACGAGGATGATAATGAACTTCCCCGAGATTATGGTAATCAAGCAAATGATGGTTGTCAATCTGAAAAAGGCCCCTTATGTGCCTGTTGATGTACAACTAGGACGTGCAACCATTGATGAGAAACCCGAGAACCTTACCCAGTCTGAGAATGCCACTAACGCCCCTTCAGCTGTAGAACATGTTCAAGGTGTACAACCTGTTCCAATGAGACGATCTAAGTGATTAACACCAGAGGATGAGTTGTTAGAAAGGAGAGAAGTTGCTAGCAAATTGAAATCACTATTCAAGATAAGGGGAATAAATATATTGAAGAAGTTGGATGGAAATCAAAAAATGGTTGCAAACTGGGTTTTGAAGAATGCTGACGCTGAACAGTAAGTTATATATACTTTTCTGTGTCTTTAATAGTGTTTATAAGACATTCTTACTAGTATATATACGGTTTCTATCTTTTTTCTGCGTATTTTTTAATGCATGTGTTCTTGTAATACAGGAGTGAAGTTATTTTCAAGAGGAATAATTTTTATGTTTCAAGAGATGTATTACAAAGTTTAAGGGTAGGTGAACAAGTGAATAGTCGTGTATTGGATTTATGGTCTTTTTTTTAAATGAATGAAAAGTTGAAAGGTTGGGGGTCTCCAAGTAGATCTTTTTCAAGCATTGGCCCATGTAAAAAGGTTAGAAATACTTAATTTATATTTATTATTTTTTCTTTATTATTATACATAATATTTTTATGCAATTTACATGTTCAACCACTTTTTGTTGGTGCTGATAGCAAAGAAAAGAAATATCAGATGTTTACTCAAACCCTGGATGCAGACTTGAAAAGGATGAAAACGTTTGAAACAAAAGATATATCACTGGTACGTTATTCAATATCATTATACTAATTTTCAATTTAGTTTTTAAAATATTTTTTTTGCAGTTTTTCTTCCCTGTGCACACTGGAAATTACTCTTACGTCATGTGTTTTTCAATCAAGGCAAAGCGATTTGATATACTTAAAAGCACTGCACCAAATGATATTAATGCAAAAATACATAAAGAATATGCTAATAATTTGGTAAGACCAATTTTTAAAGTATTTACTTAGTGCATCATAATTATATTTTATTGTTTCTGTGTCTTTGTTTCCCTAATAATAAAAATATATAATAAAATGGCTTAGGGGTGTTTTTGATTTTTTATTATGAAGCAATTTTTTAATGTGCAAAATAACTCACATTATTGTGCACAACAATGTGAAATAATGTGCAGAAATAATTCTTTAGCATTGTAATCATTTTTTTTCAAATTACTTTCCTTGTTGTTTTTGTCCACATAAAATTCTTTTTATTATTATGAAGAAAGATGCATTTTTCAAAGTTTTTAAAAGGACAAAACATGGCCCACTATGTCAACGTGGTTTCAAAACTTGAACCACACTTTCTCGAGATGTCATGCACAACGGGGGTAGAAAACATGGATTCGGGTGTTTTGACCATGAGACACATGGAGACATACATGGGGGCTAGATTGAAGGCCAACTGGGCGTGTGGAATTAGAAGCGGAGATAAAAAAACAGGTGAATTGTATCCGTAAGAAGTATCGCCACACCTTGGCATGCGCAGAGAAGAACGATTTGAAGGATGTAAACATGAAAATTGCGAAACAGTATCTCCCAGTTTACAAGTCAAAGAAACTAGAATGAAATGCTGAATTGAAGAAGTGATCTGCATGGCGATGAATTTTAATTTTTGTTTGGCTTCTGTAGGAATACTTGTTTAAGTAGAAAAAACTGGAACGGAATGCTTTTTTTTTTGATGTCTCTTTGTTGTGTAAGAACTCTTGTCTAAGTAGAAGAAACTGGAACATAATGTTTATTATGTTTGATGTCTATTTCTGTTGTTCTGTTTGTTCGTAAGTAGAAGAAAGTTTTTACGACTGAGAAAAGATGTGTTTTGCATATTAAAATTTTTTAATAATGATCCTGGTGAGGGAAAGACAAATATTTAAGTTTCCAAGTTTTTAACTTCGATGGTTGCACTTTTGGTTGTGTATATGTTATTGCATTATTTGTGTAAATAATATCATTACAATCCGACCATCGGGTTGGATTTGTCATTAGACCCAAATTAAGCATTGTCGATGTACGCTAAAAAATATGTAAACATATTTAAATACAAGATAACAAGCAAATAGAGAAAGAAATCTGCCAAACCAGAGCTTAGAAAATGCCAAAAAGGTCTTATTTCTGAATCTCAGACAAAACTATAGTTCAATTAACTTGTACGAAAAGCCCAAAAGACCATCACCTAAATTAGGAATTCATTAAATACCACTGTGCATAATTTATTGAACTATTGTGCAAAAAATCATACTTGTTTGTGCACAACCTACGTCGCAAACTTAAGAGTAATAAAAATAAGAAAATAATATAAAGGGTCTTGAACTCTCCCAGTTGCTCCTTTTTTTTTGCTTCATTCCTCAAATCACCTACAAGTTATAATTTTTGTGCAAATAAGTATGTATAACTTTTAGAGATGAAAAAAAAAAGGAAAATAGAAAATATAATTGTGGATTTTTTATCATTGACTATTACTATGTACAACCTGTTGTTTTCTCTTTGGACAAGTTATTATGCCCGGCCCTTTCACCACAAGTCTTGCACATCCTTTGTTTTTCCTTCTTCTGCTTCTCATCAATCGACTTTTCTTGGCCAGTTTTTTTTCTTTTCCGACCCCCTTTATTTTTCGATTGCATAGGAGGACGAATAGCAATTTCAACTGGTGCAGTTCCACAAAAAGTTTCCATTCTCTGTTTTTTATATGCAGTAGATGAAGCGTCTTGTTGTTCAACTGTAAGTTTCTCCTTTTGTTCATTGATAACCTTTGAAAACTCAACAAGGAGCTTTGTCCTCATCTCTGCCAATGCCACACAATAGTGTATATCAGACCACAATTTGTTAAGTAGCAACTTTCTTTCATCGATTTTTGCAGATTGCTCGATAATGGCATCATTGATATGAAACATAAGATTTAGAGTTGCGTTCTTAGTCCAACGAGAAAGGACAAATTTTCGTGGGATAACATACATGTTTAAGTTCTTAAAGATAACAAAAATGTGTCTGCAGAGCCACCCAAATCTTTCAAAATTTCTGCAAGAGCACATAGAACAACTACCATCAGATTTGTGTACCACTGTAAACACCTTACTATTATCTTGAATGTCGCACTCAACATTTCCATCATTGTCACCAATACGTAAAACTGTACAACTAAAACACTCTGCACAGATTTTGTTTTGCACCTCAATAAATTTAATGTCTGTGTACATAGAGCATGCATTCTTCTCTAAAGCTAATGGCGTCTTTAGATCAGCAAAATATGACCCACACACACTTTTTAAACTCAATGACGTGTTTCTCTGCGAATCCATAGCAGTGTCGAAATGCATGAAAATTTTGACTAAACTGTCCTGGTGATTTGTAAAATTGCCAAACTAGTAGTTTTCACTTTCTGATCTAGATGTAGTTCTCAGCAATCCACTCATAGAAACATCCCTAAGAAATGCAGGGATCCACTATTTGCGTATTTTTTATAAATCACGAAACCACCTGTGATCTACTAAATTAAAATCTTCCATAATTCCATCCCATTTTTCTTCAAATTCCTTAGGCTCTATGTATTCATTCCAAACGATATCCTTAAGCCTTTTATTGAAATTTTCATCACTACTTAAAACAGGCCCAACTTCTTCACTCACCTTCATCATGATGTGCCACATGCAGTATCGATGTATTGTAGTCTCAAACACCTTCGAAAATGCAATTGCAATTGAGGGATCTTGGTTAGTAATGATGTATCCTGGCTCATGCACCGTTGCCTTTTTGAATTGTTTGAGGTCCCATACATAAGAATAAACATCTTCAATAGCTATCAACGCAGCAGCAAATGTGACACATTTTTTGTGGTTGTCAATCCCCGTGAAAGGTGCAAACACCATATTGTACCTATAGTAGAAGAAATTTTATTGATTAATGTGTAAAAATTAATGCATTAATGTGCACACACTGAAATATAAATGTGCACAGATTGAAACATAAATGTGCACACACTAAAAGCATAAATGTGCACACACTGAACTGAAACATAAATGTGCACACACTGAAATATAAATGTGCACAAGCTATTATTTGTGACATTAATGCATTATTTGTACCTGTTATTTTTGTACGTTGCATCAAATGACACCACATTACCAAACGTGGCAAAGTTTTTTCTAGAAACGGGATCAGCCCAGAAAATTCTCTTTAGCCGGTCACACTCATCAAGTCCATAGTCAAAGTAGAACGCTGAACTGATTTCTTGTCTTCTATAACACTTGTTAATAACCAACTGTGCATCAGCCCCTGAAATATATGTTAACAAGTCTATTTTGTAGTTTTTGAAATCGACACTAGTAGCACCGATATTCTGGTAGCCTCCAACAATTTGTTTGTATAATCTAAAAGACTTCACTGGACCAATGTAAGCAATCTTTAGAAGCCAATGGATGGTGATGTTTCTTCAAACAAATAGAGTAAGTATCTGCTATTCCCATACAATCTCAATACGAACCTAGCTTTGCACCCAACTCTATTTGTTACCCGGCGCCTAATTTGATGTTCAACAACTATTGGTGTTGCTGCTCTTTTTGGTGTGAGGGATACACTTGCTGTGGTTGCCATTTTTGCTCCGGGTGGGTTTCTCTTACTCTCATTCTTGTAGCCTTATTTTGAGCACAGTAGATACTGCCAAACAACTACACCATCATCTGATTTTATTTTTGTGCTACGAAGAACGTCAAAACCAACCTCCTCGGCATAAGACTTGTAAAACTGTATAGCTTCATCCAAGCTTTTGAATTTCTGATTAACATAAGGTTTAATTGTATCTTCACATATCGGAACCCAATATTTTGTAGAGCTTGGTGTCATGACCATAGTTTATCGAACATGCTCACAATTGTGGGAAGAACATTCAACATCACCTACAAAATCTCGCATTCAATCAGTGCACAAAACAGTACATGCCACATATAAAACGACAAAAGAATTATGTAAAACTTCATAACACGTGCAAAACACCATTCAGCACGAACGTGCATGTTTTGCATGTAATTGTGGTGTTTTTCTTGTGTTTTTAATTAGAGTTTTGTGTTGGTTTTAGTAGTTTTTAGTTGTGTTTCGTTAGGTTATTCGTTTGTTTTTCTTATTTTTTTTTCACATGTCTTGTTAATTTTATATTTAATTGGGTTAAATGGCTTCAATTAATTGGAGGTCTGGTGTAATTCTTGGGTTCTGATATTCAAAATTCTCATTTAATAGGTGGCTTAATGATTGGAATTCAAGTTAAGGCATAGAGGCCAAAACTCAAGCCAAGCCTTGCCTATTTGCATGCCCAAATCGTTGCCAAGAGCAAGTTTCGAAGTGGCTAACATTGTGGAATGGTGGCCTAGCCTTGCCCATTTTCACATCAGCAGCCTGTGCGCAAGAACAGGCGCTATTTCCACTCCCAAAATGCAGCCCAGCAGCGCCCAGAGTGGCGCCCATCCTCGCGCATCAGGCAGCGCCTTGCGTATGCCCATGCGCACGCCCACTTCTGCGCCTGTTTCTTTGCCCGCCCATGCCCAAAGTTGCGCCCCATCTCGCCTGCTGCTAGCGCACATGCGCGCGCCCAAGGAAACGCCCATTTCCTTGCCCAAACCAGCGCCCACTCTCGCCCAAGGCCATGCCCAATCCCACGCCCATGCCACCCCCCCCCCACCCCCCAGCCCAGTGCCCGACCAAGCGCGCCCAGGCTCGGCTAAGACCAAGCCACCTCAAGTCACCCACGCCCAAGACCGAGCTAACCAAGCCAAAAGGGCTAGTAAAGTGGCTAGGGAACCTATTTTTGGGTCAAACTTGGTCAAACCCGAGAAATTAAGCCCTTAAAACCCAATTTGACCCATTTTAAATCCAATTAAACCTAGTATATGTAGAGGACTTCTCTCTTTTGGTAAAGCATCCCCCATTCTCCCAACCCAAGCTTGGGTTTGGGATTAAATTTTTCTCTCTATATTTTAGATTTAATTCCAAGCTTTCCTTGGGTTTGTAAGCTCAACAAGAATTCAAGTACTCCCTTGGATTTTATTTTGATTGTAATTTCATTCAAGTTTTTGGATTCTCTTTTTAATCCAAGTAAGCTTTCTTTTATTTTCATGCTTTGTTCTTCAATTCCATGCATGTTCTTCAATTTTGTGCTTTTTGCCTTAGCTCCTTGATTTCTTGTTAGATCTTATGAATCGTCTATGGAATCTAGATGAGTGACACGTCTAGATCATAGATCGAGTCTTGGATCATTTTTATTTTGAGTATTTCATATGCTTTATTTAGGTTTTTATTTTCATGCATTGTTTCATGCTAAATCCTAGATCTACTTCTTGTTACTTGTTATTTTATGTAAAGTTTTAAACTTTGACGTCAATTTTCATTGGTCTTTCTATTCATGCTTTAGATTTTTGTCAATTGGAATTATTCAAGTTTTTATGTTCATGCAAGCATGGTTGTACCTTGAGCTTTCATGCTTGTACTTGGTGAAACATTGCTTGTTTTTGGTTAATTTTCATTGTTGCTTGCATTTTCCCATTATTCAAGTTTTTATGTTCATGCAAGCATGGTTGTACCTTGAGCTTTCATGCTTGTACTTGGTGAAACATTGCTTGTTTTTGGTTAATTTCATTGTTGCTTGCATTTTCATATTCGAGGCATATGAACAACTTGTAATTTCATTTCCTAGTTTAGTATAGTTAGTTTAATTGCTTTATTTTCATAGTTTCCATAGTTTTTCATTTTCCTTTTATTTTCTTAAGCTAAAAACACATTGATCTTTATAATCAATCGAATTCCAATAATACCGAGCCAATGAACCTTTTATACCACTAAAAACTACAAATAGTGCACAAGGGAACACATTAATGTGCACAAACGGACACTGAATTGTGCACAAAACAAATCACGCTTGCATCAGATGACAACCACATCAGACGACGACATGCACATATTTTTTTAAGACTTCATGACACGTGCAAAACACCATTCAGCACGGACGTGCACAAGGGAACACATTAATGTGCACAAACTGACACTGAATTGTGCACAAAACAAATCACGCTTGCATCAAACGACGACACGCACATATTTTTTTAAGACTTCATGACACGTGCAAAACATCATTCAGCACGGACGTCCATAATGGAACACATTAATGTGAAAAAAATGACAATGAATTGTGCACAAAACAAATCACGCTTGCGTTAGACGACAACCACATCAGACAACGACATGCACAAATTTTTTAAGACTTCATGACACGTGTAAAACATCATTCGGCACGGACGTGCACAAACTGACATTGAATTGTGCACAAAACAAATCAGACAACAACCACATCAGACGACACGTACAGAATTTTACTTGGTTAACCAAAAAAAATCCAAAATCCAAAATCCGAAAATTAAATGAACTCCACTAATTTAAAATAAAACATTACCTGATTCGTTCAAAATTGAAGCCATCAGGGTGCAACCAAAATTGAACCAAGAAAAAAATCAAACTGAATAAGGGACCAAAATCGAATAGGAATCTCCAAAATCGAATAGGACACTCCGACCTAACCCTAAATTCGAACAGGATTGTCATGCCGATCTCTATTACTCCGGCCCAAACCTAAATTCGAATAGGATTGAAAGGAATAGAAATGAATTTCTCGATAAAATTATTTTTCAATTGAAGGAACAGAGCTGATTTTTCAAGGAAAAGGATTTATTATACGGGTAAATTAGCTGATGAATCGAGCAGGAGATGAATCCAGAAGAGAGATGGATCGAGCAGGGAGATGAATTGAGCAGGAGATCGAAGAATTTCTTGTCTTTCTTTTTGCGATTTCTTTCTTGCGTTTGAAGCTTTTAATTGCAGCGTTTATTTGGTGAAAGTTCACATTTCTTGCAGCGATTTTTTAGGTTTTAATTTTGTTTGATTAAATCTAATCCATTAGATTAGATATAGTGGCTAGAATTTATTCTCATTTCTCACCCACGGACCCATTCTCACTGGAACTCAACCCTATATATATATATATATATAGTATACTACTATATATATATATATATATATATATATATATATTGTCTTTCTTTTTTTGGTAATTGACTGCTCGATTTTTATTTAATAGAATATGTTTAAAGAAATGCTCTAGTTTTCTCAGTGAGCATATTTTCGATTTTCATGGTTTTGGGTTTTTTTCCTGGGTTTGAGTCGTTCAGAAGGTTTTGTTCATACAATTTCAAAACACTGTCAAATTGTTGTTGTTTTGTGCTCAAAATATGCATCCATTCCATAATATTTTTTTAATCTCTCTAGAGGTGGGGCATGTGATAGTCATCTTCATAAAATTATTTTGTTGTTGCTATCTGTATCTCATGGTTTATATTATATTTATGATAAAACAATGTTTTAATAGGTTATTTCCCAATTCGGGGAGTTGGATTTCGATTGGAATACAATAATGATGCGTGCCTTACGGATTTGAGAAAAAAGTTGGGATGTAATGATTTCAAGGAGGATGATGAATGGTCTTCCTTTTTGTTCCACCCAGAAAGTATGACCATGCCTGGAACCTGTGCTTTTACCCTGACCTGCACACACAAACACGTCAGAAAAGGACCACCGGAGGTTTTTCGGTGGAAACCTCTCTGATGCTTAAGTCAGAAAGCGTGTGGAGTGTTTTAGTGAGCAAGAAAAGGAATGCAATAAGAATGACATACCTTTCTCAGCTTCAAGGCTGAGATATTTATAGTTTTCCACAGTGGGGACCCCTTCCGGGATTTCGGAAACAAAGGCCGTGAATCAAGGGCCGTTAATCAACCAATTCTGACAAGTGGTCCCACTTGTCCCCTAGGAAGAGGTTAGGGTACCAGGTCTTCCCTGATCCTGCTCCCCCTCTCTGTCTCTTGTAAGTCAGGATACTCGAGCCTGCCTTGATCCCATTCTACAAGGATTGTTTTATGAAGAATTCACACCAGGTCAGGATAATTCTTGAGCCGCAGCGATCCTCTTTTCAACATCTCTGATCTATTTCTAAGAAGACCAGACCTTCTCAAGGATTGAGCTGGCCTAGCTTCCTGTCCTTTGCTTATCCCAGTTCAGGTCTACCCCAATCCGGGTCTGACTTATTTATGCCACATCAACTCCTCCCCCCGAAATAGTTGGGGTAGAGCGGTAAAACTCCAGAGCCTTTTGGACTAAATGAGGTCCCACACGCTTTTCTTGTTTCTCGTACTTGCACGAATCCCTAAAAATCTGCTTGACAATCAGGCCTAATCATTGGCATTAGTGGTGTCATACCACATCCCAAAACGGTTGCCATACCCACACGTCTTTTCAAGTACTGTACCTCTGACAAGTCAGCGGCATTTGACCTACCCTAGGACGGTTGGCGTTCCAGCTCACCTCCTAGGGTACTGTTCATCTGACTCGTATTAAATGCGAGGATCCCATCAAATCCCGCTTTTTCCTCGATTCTCATATTTTGAATTTATCTACTTGCCTTTTATTCCCGCTGGACTCTCTCTCTCTCTCACTTTCACATTTTCATTTTGGCAAAAACTCTCAAGCTTCTCTTTTTCTCTTAAGTACTCCATCAAGTTTTCAGATTCAGTTTTTTCGGCCACCCTCATAGACCAGGTACTTTCTCCGTCCTCTCTCCCTTTAAATTTCCGATAATGTCATCATCTTATTCTCCTCCCGATGCTCCTCCAACTATCTCTCCTTCTCCAGCGACGGTAGCCTTCTCACCTCCGCCGTCTTCCCCTCCTGCGGCCGCGGCGGCTGCCTCTTCTTCCTCAGGGGGTTTAGAGTATCCTCCGCCGATCCCTGATCACCCCAAAGTTACCTCCATCCTTAGCGATAGATCTGTGGAGGAGCTGTGCCATAAATATAAGTTCTCTGAATAATTCGATCCTTACCGCCCTCCGGCGGGCATTCTGGCGTGTCAGGCGCCGGTCGGCTGATTCACTTTCTATGTTGACCAGTTTCAGGCGGGTTTGCGTCTTCCGGTGAACCCCATGATGCTTGAGATCACCGCCATGTACAAAATCCCAGTCTTTCAATTTACCCCCAATTCTTTTAGGATTATAGTATGTTACAATCTGGCCATGCGGTATGCCGGTCTGGATCCCACCGCTCAAACCTTCTACCAACTCTACCAGGCCAAGAGCTCTTACCCTGGCTGCTTCTATCTCAGCGCCAAACCTGGAGTTCATTTCCTGCATGGGCTCCCTTCCTCCAACAAAGCTTGGAGGAAGAAGTTCTTTTTTGTCTACTTTGATGGGGACTGGGGTTTTGACCCTAAGCCCATCGATAAGCTACCCTCTTATTGTCACCTCGATGCCGCAGATAGGTCCCCCCGTCTGCAAAAAATCATCTCTACCCTTAATGAGAATCTCGTTCATGTGACCGACCTTCTTCTTCCCTTCGTTCTAGATTTCTTTAACGAGCGGCCAGAAACGGGCCCTCTAACCCGAGAGATTGGTAAAATTCTTTTTATCTTGGTCTGTCTCTTTGTACTTTATTTTTCGTAAGTCTTATCCTTTTCTCCTTTTCTCTTTCAGAAAGGATGATACGCCAGATAATTGCAGCTGCGGCAAAAGGGACGGAGGCGACCTAAGAAACAGCTGCTCGAGAAGCGGGTTCTTCTTCTCCTGCCCAGGTCCAGAGCTCCACTCCTTCCCGAGTACCAGGACCCAAACCTTCTCAAGTACCAGGCTCCAGCCCTTCTCAGCGGCCCATTCATTCCATAGCCGCCACGAATACTTCCTTCGAGTCCGATGAGGATGTCGTTCCTCTGTCCAAGAGGCCCTGCATAACTCAGGAGATTATATTGCTGATTATGTTTATGCTTGTTGGCTAAACTTATCGGTTTGGTGTGCTTAGAGTCGTTTAGAACCATCGAGATTGACAACCCCGATCGTGGAGGCAATTCCGGCACACTAGACCCTTGCTTTTATTAATCGTTTTAAAGCTTTTAAATTTCATTGCTCGTAGATGTTAGAACTCCTCAAACCAAATTTGATCGAGTGTTCAGTTTTGTTTAGTTTTTATTTTCATTTCTACGTACGTAAAATCGAACACCGAAATAGTTTCCGATTAGTCTTCCTTGTGATTTGACTCGAGTCAGCTTATCGCCTACAATAGCTCCGTTCTCTTGCGGACGAGCTTTTTATTTTTAAAGCGAAAAAGTTCGATTCAAAATTTGGCGCCGTTGCCGGGGAAGGCTAAAGGCTACGATTTTTGGTGTTTGCTTTTATTTACTTTTGTTTGTATTATTGTTTGTTTGTTTGTGTTTGTGTTCGATTATGATTTTTATTATTATTTTTTTGTTTCTTTTTATTCTTTCTGGTACGCGTAATCTCGTTTGTTGAGTATTGTGCTTGTAGCCATATCTTTGACGATTCGAGATTTTCATTTGAAGATGGCGGATTATCGAGTGAGATCGCCATATGATGATTTATGCACTCCACCATTCGATGAAAAGATGTTTTGCCCAATGTCTGACTGGCGTGGGTTTCGACCGGCAATTCCTTTGAGCTTTGCAATGCGGGAGTACGATCTTGATGAATTTTACCTCGAGCAACTTCCGATTTTTCATGGATTTCCGAGCGAAGACCCGCTCCATTTCATCCGAGAGTACGAAGCTATAACTGGCACATTCCCTCTTTTCGGACTTACATGGGATCAAGTGATGATGCGTTTTTTCATGTTCACATTAAAGGATCGGGCAAGTGAGTGGTTGGCTAATTTAGAGCCTTATTCTTTGAAAACATGGTATGAAGTAGTGGATTAGTTCATGGGGTCATTCTACTCGTCTGAATGGATCCCACCTTCAGTTTCTTACAATTCGAGCTTAAATGATCCATACATTTCACTTAATCACTTTGATCAACTACGAAGTTCCTATTGCCCGACATTTAATGAAAATCCTTATAACCCGGGTTTGGAACCTTTTTACACGAGATATGATTCGTATGCTCCACCCGATTCTGATTTTCCGAGCTACGACCCATTTCCTCTTCTTACATCAAACTCTTATGTTTCGAGTTTCGAGCAGTTTTTTCCCAAAACCACATATCACGATTCGAGATATAATGATCCGTGTGCTCCTTGCGAATCATATTCTTATACCCCGACCTACGATTGTTACCCTTTGTCTCATTCGTGTATTACTGATCATGAAACTCGAGTTGAGGTAAATCGACCTCATTTTGACGAGGTGACATTATTTGATGTGGAAGAGCCTACTGTGGATGTTTGTTCGGAAGAGGTTTGTAAGACGGCTGAGATTGAGGAGTTGGTTGAGATCCGCCCCCTTGCGATTTTTGATGAGACTGCGGATAAAAGTGTGGGGGTGTTGCCGTTAGAGTGCCTGGAATATATTGGATATTCGAGTCTCCCTACTCTTGGTGAAGAAGGTGGAGTTATGGTGCCGATTTTGGAAGGGAGTGAGACTATTGAGCACATTTTGAACCACCCGAAGCTTTATTGAAATTTGATTTTGAGGTGGTAGACGAGATAGTCGAGAAAGTGCCCGATCACCCCATGCTGCAATTGTCGTTTGACATATTCGAGGTGATCGATTACTCACGGTTCTGACCTCCGAAGCTAGTTGGAGTGTTCGGCATCTCGGGACATGTTCTTTGTGCCCGCCTTGGTGATTATCATCGCCAATTCTTGCTCTTAGACAATACCAAGGCGTGGCACGACCGTCATCTATTTTTAGACCCGGGATGACATTGAACGTGGACGTCGTCAAGCTAGAGACGTTAAATTAAGCGCTTCTTGGGAGGCAACCCAAGTCTTTTAACTTTATTTGCTTTTGTGTGTTTTTGTTTCTTTTTGTTTCAGGTTCCCCTCGACTTTGAAGCCCGTTGGATGGTCTTGGATGCTCGACTCATTATCACAAGCACAATTCGGGGGACGTATCTCTCTTTCTCTTCCTTTTACCATACCTTGCTTATTATGTCATTTTATACAATGTGGACATTGTATGGTTTAAGTGTGAGGGAGTTTTTGTCCTTGGTTTGGCTAGTAATTTTTGTATGCTTGCTTGTGGTTGATTTGAGTTGTGTGTATTGTTATTGATTGGAACCTTGACGAAGTGACGTGGTTAGATGCTTTGGTTAGGATATTTAGATTTCCATTTGAACAATAGTGTAATTGTGGGGAATGAAGTGTAAATAATCTATGAAGTGTCTTGTCCCTTGTTCTATTCTTGTTTCGTTCTTAAGAGTCGAATACTCTCTAKTAGCCCTGTTTTCCAATACCCTCTATAGGATTTTATGTAATTTTTGTTTTTATTTTGGAGACGTTAAAACTCCACGTGCAAAGTTGAAAAATATTATCAGTTGCACTTAGCAACATAAGATTGYAGTCAATGAACTCTCGTTTGTGATTTATGTAAATTATGTTCGTTTAGTACCTTATCTCTTTAGGTAGTCAAAAAAAAAAATTATTAAAAAAAAGAAATAAAAAGAAATAAAAAAAAGAAAAAAGAAAAAAAAAGAAAAGAAAAAGAAAGAATAAGTACAAGAAGAGAAAACCTTGTACAAGTTGAGTTCTTATTTTTATTTTTATTTCTAAGATTGTTTTGTTAAAGAGGTGTATAGATGACTGGGCTAGTCGGGTGACGATTTGGCGGTTTGAGCAGGGATAGACTTTGGCCGAGGCATGGATGGGTGACGTACATGGAGGTCAACTCGTTACTTTTAGGTTTTCGGAAGCTAGTCTAAATCTCTTATCTCAACGTTATCGTGTCGTCCTTTTAATCGAGTTTTTAGTCAATCTAATGCATTAACTTCTTGAATCATATGGATGCATTAGTAATTAAGTCATCGGGTAATTAGTTTTTCCTTGTCTACGTCTAGATTAGATTTTTCTTGAGGACAAGCAAAAAGCTAAGTGTGGGGGAATTGATTTGTACATATTTGTATGTGATTTTCATGTGTTTTTGCATTGTATGTTGTGTGCTTTTAGGGTGTTTAGGTTTATCTTTTTATCGTTTTTCTTCCTTTTGATGTTTTTCGTCTCGTTTGATGTTTAATGTGTTTTTAATTTATTTTATATGAAATAATCTAATTTTGCTTTATTTTAGTGTTATAGCTCGAGACAACGAAGATTGGACGAGCAATGTACTGTGCTGACACTGGGTACCAGTCTGACACTGGGTTACCCAGTGTCCGAGTCCTGTCGACACTAGTTGCTGATGCCCGTAGCCTGGCTCGCGTCGACTGGCGCACCATCGACGCAAATGTTCTGTTGCGTCGATCCTAGCTCTGTCGATCGACGCACTGCCTGGTCGACGCGTGCAGCCTGGCCCATGTCGACCGACACACCATCGACGCAAATTTCTGTTGCGTCGATCCTAGCTCCGTCAATCGACGCACTGCCTGGTCGACGCGTGCAGCCTGGCTCACGTCGATCGATGCACCATCGACACTCCGGCAGTTTGAGCGGTTATTTTCGAAATTCTATAAAAAGCCGGTGGTTTCTTCATTTTGAGAGTGCTTGGACGAGGGGGAAAGGTCAGATTAATGTAGAGAACCCTCGGTTCATGCCATCATTCCGATTTAGCAAGATTAGTGTTTAATAATTTGTAGTTTTGTCATTTCAAGTTCATTTGTTGTTCAAGTTCATTTCTTGTCGCTGAGGATCGATGGAGTGCTACTGATTTCTTGAGATCATAAGTGTTCCTGAACTCTGTTTATTTTCTTTATGGATTTGGCTTTAGTTACCTTTGTACGTTGGTGTTGTTATTTCATTTGGAATTCAATTGCTTGTACCTTGGTTTCGTTAATTTGGTCAGAATCCTTTTACCGTCTTTCTCATTTTTAGTTTATGTTTATTTGCTTTAGTAGTTTAGTTGTGATTCTCATAGATTAGTATTTTAATGCTTATGTATTTTCTCATTACATGCTTTGTTTATGCTTGAGGCTCATTTTTATTAACGCTGATGTTCATGCTTTTGTGTAAATGCTTGTTGAAATTATATTGTTGATTATGTTCATTCTTGTTGGCTAAATTTAAAGTTCTAGTGTGCTTAGGGTCATTTAGAACCATCGGGCTTGACAACCCCGATCGTGGAGACGATTCCGGCGCACTAGAACTTCACTTTTCTTTATCGTTTTAAAAGCTTTTGATTTAATTGCTCGTAGATGTTAGAAAACCTCAAAACCAAATTGGATCGAGTGTTTAGTTTAGTTTAGTTTTTATTTTTGTTTTTATGTACGTAAAATCAAACACCAAAATAGTTTCCGATTAGTCTTCCTTGTGATTTGACTCGAGTCAGCTTATCGCCTACAATAGCTCCGTTCTCTTGCGGACGAGATTTTTATTTTTAAAGCGAAAAAGTCCAATTCAAAATTGATTTGTACATATTTTTATGTGATTTTCATGTGTTTTTACATTGTATGTTGTGTGCTTTTAGGGTGTTTAGGTTTATCTTTTTATCGTTTTTCTTCCTTTTGATGTTTGTCGTCTCGTTTGGTGTATAATGTGTTTTTACTTTATTTTATATGAAATAATCTAATTTTGCTTTATTTTAGTGTTATAGCTCGAGACGACGAAGATTGGACGAGCAATGTACTGTGCTGACACTGGGTACCAGTCTGACACTGGGTTACCTAGTGTCCGAGTCCTGTCGACACTAGCTGCCAATGCCCGCAGCCTGGCTCGCATCGACTGATGCACCGTCGACGCAAATGTTCTGTTGCGTCGATCCTAGCTCTGTCGATCGACACACTGCCTGGTCGACGCGTCTGGCCCGCATCAACCGACGCACCGTCGACGCAAATGTTCTGTTGCGTCGATCCTAGCTCCGTCGATCGATGCACTGCTTGGTCGATGCGTGCAACCTGGCTCGCGTTAATCGACGCTCCGGTGGTTTGAGCGGTTATTTTCGAAATTCTATAAAAAGCCGGTGGTTTCTTCATTTTGAGAGTGCTGGGAAGAGGGGAAAAGGTCAGATGGCTCTCCAGTATATGCGTAGGCAATGCCTACCAGCGGACCAGCAAGACCTGGAGAAGATGAATGACCGCGAACTCTTTGAGTCCTGGTGCCAGGATGAAGCGCGAGTAAATTTTTCCTTCCTTTTCTTTCTTCTTTTACATTATTTGCCTAAGTACTAACCCTCTAACCTGTAATCAGGCTCTTTCCAAGAGGGCTATCTTGGCCACTCGAGCCACCAGATCTATGATCCAATTCGATGTGATTAAAGAAAACAAGGAGCTGCACATGAAGGGGGAGCGCTTTAAGGCTCTGGCTAAGGAGCAAGGAGTCGAGCTGAAGAAAAAGGGGGACGAGCTGTCGAGGCTAAAGGATGAGCTAAAAGAGATGAAGGATGAGCTAAGTCGAGGTGAGGAAAGCCTAGGCGAAGGTAGTGGAGATGGCACGTTTTGAGGCGCGGGACGAGGCTCTGGCGGAAGCAAGGAGCCTAGCTGATGAAGACCTGGCGAAGGCCAGAGAAGGATGGAAGATCGGATTTCTAAACTCGAAAGAGGGTTTGAAGCTGGTCCAACCCGCTAGGGAGGAGACCCGGCAAGCCTTCCTAAGGTTCAAAGAGCTTTATACGCTGCTAGTTCCAGAGGCCATAGGCTATTATCATTTCGGCCTGGACCAACAAGCCAAGTGGGCCTCAGAGCATCCTGGGGCTCCCTTTGATCGAAAATTGCCTCTAGAGAATCCTCCTGACCCCACTTCATTTACTTATGCTCCGGAGCAAGACCGCCTTCATGATGTGTCCGTCAAACTCAGGAGCAAGACCGCCTTCATACTGCCGGGCCTCCTGAGTTTGACGGACACATCCTTGCCCTTTTTCATTCTCCTGCGCCAGAGCAGTCTCATCCAGACCAGGCTCTTGCCTTGATCCTTCCTGCCTCTTCTCCTTCCCCAACCTTCGCAGGTCTGGGTGAGCTGCCAGGCGGGGCTTCACCGGGCGCTTTAGCCGAAGATGCTTAAGGCGGCTCTCTTTATTTCTCCTTTTGATTAGACCTGATGTTTGCCTGTGTGGCTGGTCTGTTTTTATCTTTTTCTAAATTTGTACGCTGAACAATCTTTTTTAATAATAATAAATAAATTTTATCTTGTAATGACTCTTGGGATTCTAAGGTTTCCTGATTTTCCGGAAACCCTAGTACTTTTTATTCCTTGGCACGTGCCTTCGTCTCCTTTATATGTGTGCATGTATGATTTATTTTTCTTCAATTGCTGCAATGGCTTCTTCTTCCTTACTCGAAGAGCTTGACTCTGTGAAACAAAAGACCATCTCTCTGTTCGTCGAAAATTTCAAGCTTTCCAATAAAATGACTGTGCTCCGGGAGAAAATCAACTATCTGTATCGCCTCTTGGAGAGGAAGAGACATAAGAAATTCCACTATAAGCGAGAGTGGGCCGAGCTGCGTCAACTGAATTGTCAGTTGAAAGAAGAGAAGGCCGACTTGACGGAGTCGGTGAACCGGTTGACTATTGCCGCCGGCGAAGCTCATGCCATATCCGAGCGAGCCGAGAAGTACCACCAGTGCTACCACAAAACCGAGCGTGAACTGTGGTATGTCCTCTGTGTTTTGGCCGCCGATCGGAGGGCTCTAGGATTTTGTTGAATTTTCTGTTCTTCTGTTTTATTTCCTGCATTGTAATCAATTTTGTCAGCCTGCGTAGAAGGCGTGGGCAATTTCTTTTGTATTGCCAGAATGTTATGATAAATGAAAGAGTATTTTCTCCGAAAATTTTCAATTGATTCTTGTTTCTGTTCAGTTAAGTCAAGCGAATTAGGGTTTTTCACGTTTTAGCCAATCCAGGCTCTTGAACTTACCGTCAGGTCTGGAGAATTGAGGCATTTGCCTTTGGCCAGATCTGTCTTGAATCAAGTCGAGCATCTTATGCACATCTGCCTTAAGCCACTCCTGACTTAGGTTAATAGCCAGGTCAGGCGTTTTCATGAGTATCCAGACTTAGCCAATCCTGGCTTAAACTGACGATCAGGTCAGGAATTCTCGCTGGCATCCGCCCTTAGCCAATCCTGGCTTCATCTGATAATCAGGTCAGGAATTTTCATGGGCATCCGCCCTTAGCCAATCCTGTCTTCATCTGATAATTAGGTCAGGAAAATGGGGCATCCGCCCTTAGCCAATCCTGGCTTTAGAGAAATCCGCGAATTGGCAAACAAGAATAAACCTGCATTAATTATTATATAACTTAACTTTGCAAAATTAAATTACACATAAGATTTATGTAAATTAGAAATGTTCCACGCTCGGGGTATCTCAATCCCATTCATTTCTTCTAATTTGTAAGCACCACCAGCCAAGATTTGTGTGACCCGGAATGGCCCCTGCCATGTAACATCCGACTTTCCCTTAGCCTTTCCCAGGTCAGCCCTTCGCAGGACCAGGTCTCCCACTTGGAAATACCTCTTCCGGACTGTTCTATTATAAGCTGCCCGAATTCGCCCCCTCACGTGCTCCATCCTAACCGCTGCCTGATCTCTCTTTTCTTCGATTAAATCCAATGCGTCCTGCACCAATGCGTCATTTTGGATTTCATCGAAGTTCTGTACTCGGTGGGTTTCAAGGCTAATCTCCGCGGGGATGACGACATCCATGCCATAAACCAAGCTGAAGGGGGTTTCACCCGTGCTGTCCTTAGGATTGATGCGGTAGGCCCAGAGTATTGCGCTCAGCTCTTCCACCCATTTACCCCCTGACCTCTCTAAGCGTAACTTATGTCCCTGGACAAGGATGCGATTGGTCACCTCTACCTGTCCATTTTCCTGCGGGTGGTAAATAGATGTAAAGTGTTGCTGGATTTTCATCTTGGTGCACCAAGCTTTAATTTTGGCACCCACGAACTGGGTACCATTATCTGAGATCATAACCCTTGGAACGCCAAACCGGCATACGATATTTTTCCAAATGAAGCCCATCA
>BMAC01000776.1:42160-74160 GCA_014905375.1 Phtheirospermum japonicum
CGAGTCGCGTCACTTTGAATTCGTACATTAGCTCACCGTTTGAGATCGTCATGATATTGAACAAAACTTAACACAAGAAAATAAAGAAAAACATATCTAACAAGAAAACAAAATAACATAACATAAAAACGTCAAAGTGAAACATAAGTCAATGAATAATAATAAAGAAAATAAAATAGAAAATACATCAAGCGTTCGGAGTCATATGGTCATGCGGACCCTGAAAAGGCATAAAATCCATCGGGTCAGCAGGCGGTGCTGGCGCTGGACCGTTCTGTCCATCTAATCGAAACTGCACAAAATCGGCCGTCAGCGAAGTTAGCATGCTCCCGTGAGCCTCGACGCTCGTGTATAACTGACCCATCCTCTCATGGACCTCTCTAGCTTGCTCCAAACCCAATCGCGCGTCCACCCTACCGGACTCAATATCGTACTCCATGCCCGTGAGTCTATCGTAAACATTATCCCTAAACTCCTGAAACTCACTCAAAAAGGCAGTGAAGTAAGGTGGCACCACAGCATGTGCTCCACTAGCATCCCCATAAAACCGCTCAGGAGGGGGCTCTACCGTCTGCTCGACAACACGCTCTGTGTGGGGCTCGTTAGAAAGCCTCGTTTGATGAACAGAGTCATGACTCCCCACAACTCGAGTCACCTCATGACTCCGGCTACTCTCCCCATCCTGGCTCGCAGCAATCTCAGTCCCTGCAGTCGCCGCCTCGTCATCGGTCTCCTCATCGTCAACGAGTACAGTCACTCGCTGCCGTACTCGTCTCCGCTGCCCTAGCGGTCGGTACACTCTCCATGCCAACTCGAGAGGCTGCGGATCATAACTAACATCGTCATGGCTCGGCTCAACCCCACAGAACTCAGCGAGCTTCGTGATAAATAAACCATGGATCATCGGGGCTGCCCGCTCATCTCCCATCTTCCAGACATTCCTTATACTCTGGATCATCAAAGGAAGAACCTGTATAGTTAAACCTCGAGTCATGCACCAAAGAGCATATAACTCGTCCTTGTTGATTATCGTCGGCTCCTCCTTTCCAATGACGCATCGAGTGAGGAATCGATAAGCCGCATAAAGGGCGTTTTCTGTAACCATCGAGAGGGGGTATTGAATCCTCCCCGCGTATATCTCCCCAGTAATATCCTCCCAAAACGCATACTCTTCGTAGCGGTGATCTCGCCCATGGAGTGTCGTGCGACTGTTGAGATCGAGGCAACCCTCAACTTCTCCCCCATCCATAGTATACTCCACCCCATTAAAACGAAAGTATAAAACCCGATTGGGCATGAGCTCGAAAGTAGTGTAAAACTCGAGCATCAACCGCTCGTAGGCCGGGGATCTCAAACGTGCCCAATGGAAGCACTCTAGGTTCTTAATGTAGCCTATGTATCTCTCGGAAAAATGACTCCCTTCAACCGCCTGATCCATCCAATAGTCTATATCTATATAAACCGGGCTTATGATCAATCGACTCAGCAAAGAGTGGTAAAGGTCGAACTCTTCTTCGTAAATTAGAAAACGGGCTCCAATTTCGTGGGCTAAGTTTTGACGTGGGGGTGACTCCATTATAAATCAAAAACAAGTGGTAACAAAGGAGAAACGACGGAAAAAAGGATCGGAAAAGTGAAAAAAAATTGCGCTGCAGAAACCTAAGGGTTGGTCTTAATGGTTAGGGCAACCTTTAACCCTAACGGTTACTGCTAACGGTTGCTGTAACCGTTACTGCAACTGTTAACCTTTCGTCGAACACCTTGTGTGCACAGCAAAAACGAACAACTCTCAGCCCAGAAAATCAAACTCAAACCAACCCAAATCAACTCAACCTGCAACCCAATCAAACCAGCAGACAAAAAGTGGAAAGATAAGCCACACTTACCCCCAATGATTCGAGATCGAAATCTGCTTCAGATCCTTCGTCAAGGATTGTCGCCGTCGTCAAGGATTGTCGTCGTTTCGTCGTTGAAATTATCTGGGTTCGCGATGTAATGTTTAACGAAGGGATGCGAAAATTATGCTAAGGGTTAGTGGTTGCGGGTTGTGTTAATGATTAGGAAAAGTGGGTTGTGAAAACCCTAAGGGTTGGGTTTATAAAACAAGTTCGGGCCGGGCTGAAAAAGTTGCTAACAGTTACCTCTAACGGTTAGGGTAACCCTTAGTGGTAACCGTTAGCTTGGCAGGATTTTCGTGAGAAGTTTAGGTCATTCGGAAGTAAATAAAACAATTCAAAACAAGAACATCAGAAAGCAAATAAATATTATTAATAATTCGCGAGCCGTGAACAACGAAAATTAAATAAAGTAAAAATAAATACGAGAATTAAAATAGAAAACTAAAAGATAAATTAGGATTAAAAATCCTAATGACACGACTAAAATTAAGATTTGCAAACTACGGCTTGCTAGACTAGGCAGATTCAAAGGTTCATTTGCCGGGCTCATAAATCTTCTCCTCGAGCTCGACAATCCTGTCAAGGGTGCCCTTCAAATCCTGCTTCCATATCTCTTGTTTCAGTATGAGGTTACCTCTAACTTCTTCAAGTTGACGAACTTCTTCTTCCTTCACCAACAAGCGTTGCCGGAGGTTATGAGCTTGACGCATGAGCTCCAATCCCTCCCGGAAGAAGAACGTGCTATATTCTTTTTCCATGTCTAACTTAGACTTCGTCTCCTCGAGCTCTTGTTCCAGCATATCGATATTGCTTTGCATGGAAGCGATCATCGTCAACGAGCACCTTAAATTGGCGAATATGGATTCCGCCTCCTCGCGAGCTTTGGACAACGCAGTTCGAAGGCTTCGCACGATAGTTGCACGTAGACGATGAGCCATGGTTGGGGAAAAAGGGTTTATAAGCTTGGGCAAAAAGGAAGAGGTTTTGAGAGAGACTTGAAGGAATTTTGAAGTATTGAACCCTAGAAGGTGTCTATTTATAGATAGATATCTTGGGCCTTAAGATTAGGAATCCTGATTCTTCTTTAATTAAAGATTTAAGGTATGTTAATTAAACTTACCCCATTTAATTAGAACTCAAAAGAAGGTAACAGAATTATTCCCATAAGTTAAAATACGTCCAAGAGTTGGGGCAAATCGAATCTTACCTTTTTGGGGATTAAATTCCCGAAATTTCACGCTGAGAACCTTCCGTTTCTGCAAAGTCTGGGCCGTTAACGGTTGGTGCTAAGGGTTGGTGTAACCTTTAGCCAACCGTTATCTGTGCGCTGCATTCCATAATTAAAAAATTTGCAACTTTTCCTGCACACTTAGCAATGGATCAACGCACAAATGCAAATTTCAAGACTGAGACACAGAAATAAAAAGTAAAATAAAAAGGTACAGTTGTTTATCAATTTTCACGTGCAGATGCTTGGTGGCAATGATTGGGCCGGAATGCAGCCTTGATTGGCGAAAAACAAGAAAATTAAAAACTGCATCTCACGAGAAAACTAATATGTTTGAAGTGAATATTATTAAGAACGTAATCGCGGACAAACATGAATAACAACTCGTGACTAATTAAAAGAACTCAAATAAAACTTCAAATAAAATGACTCCACCCCTCCCCATAAACAGAAAATCACATAGATCTAGCAAATCGTCTCGTGACTTCTTGGAATTTTCAGAACTCGAACTCTCAAAAGATCCTACGGGTTCGTTTGCGGGCACATGCTCGGGGTAGACGGGTAGACTAGCTCTATAAATAGTTTTCTTAAGCCTCTCGATCTCCTTGCAAAGGTCAAGAGCTCTTTGTTGTTCCGTTCTCCACAAGGCTTTGAATTTATTGATTTCCCAGGAGGAACCCAATTTCTCAAATTTGAGATCATGATTTTCTATCTTCAACCTCTTCAACTCTTGCCTTACGTCTTCCAAATCCTTCATCACCTTATCATACTCGTCACGCTCGACAAATTCCTCCATTGTTGTTGGTGAGAAAAGAAAAGAGCCTGGGAAAATTTGTTTTTGGCTAAAGTTTAAGAATTTGAATGAGTTGTGGTTCTCAAGGGGGTGTCAAATACATAGGAGTATGAAAGTCCTAAAAGTAGGAATCCTAAAGTGAATCTAAGTTCAAATAAGGTAGGAATTAAGAAGTTTCCCTAATTAATTCAGGATTCTCTTTAAAGAAATAAAATCTAGGCTTCCATTAATTGTTTACGCCCAAAATCCCAAAAAAATTAAACTTACCTTCTTGGAATATTTTTTTCAAACAATTCAGCTCCAAATTAAACGCACCCGGGTAGATAACGGTTAGGGCAACTGTTAGGTAACCGTTAGTTGGTCTGAATTTTGCTTTAGCGGTAAGTGAGTGCAGCAACCATTAGGTGCTAGCCGTTACTCATTAACGGTTATGGTAACCGTTAGCGGTAACCGTTAGGTACACTTTTTCAGCTTAAATTGAAGATTCTGCACATTAGAACCCAATTAACTGCACCACGGCAATTGACACAATAAAAATAGAAATAAAATAAAATAAGACCAAAATAAAATAAAATTAAATTAAAAAGAAAAAAAAAACAAAAAATCGAAAACTAACTAACGCTTGGGTTGTCTCCCAAGAAGCGCAACTTTTTACGTTGCTTGCTCGACGCAATGTGAGAGGTTAATCTTTGTTAGACGGTGGATCTCGGAGTTCCACCACTTCATGATCCTTATTCAGTATCATCCCCTCACGATAAAGCTTCACTCGATGACCATTAACTTTAAAGGTCGTATCTTTCTTTTCATCATAAAGAGTAACTGCCCCAAAATCGTTTATTTCCTTGATCATGAATGGTCCGCTCCATCTTGACTTCAACTTTCCTGGAAACAGTTTCAATCGTGAGTTATAAAGTAAAGCCAACTTACCCAATTCCAAGTTTTTATCAACGATATGGCGATCGTGACGCTTTTTCATGGCAAGTTTCTATCTCCAAGCACAGTCATACGCCTCATTTCGCATTTCTTCAAGATGAGTCAGCTCCAGTTTCCGATATTCCCCAGCTTCTTTATGGTCCATATTGAGCTTTCGAATTGCACAACTTGCTCTATGTTCAATCTCCACCGGCAAATGACACGCCTTCCCATAAATGAGTTGAAAAGGGGTCAAGTTGAGCACTGTTTTGTATGCACTTCTATACGCCCATAGTGCATCTACCAGTTTCGTGGCCTAATCCTTCCTGTTTGGGCCCACTGTCTTTTCTAGATTGCTCTTCAATTGGCGGTTGCTGGTTTCCACTTGACCGAAAGTTTGAGGATGTTAGGGGGTAGCCACTTTGTGTCGTACACCGCACTTCTTCATCAATCTTTCAAATGTTCTGTTACAGAAATGACTCCCTCCATCACTTATTATTGTTCTAGGGACTCCAAACTTGCTGAATCTATTCTCTTTCAGAAATTTCAAAACGACATCAGCATTAGCCTTGCGTGTTGGGATAGCTTCCACCCATTTGGACACATAGTCAACGCCCACAAGGATGTACTCAAAATCTCTTCTTTTTGGGAACGGTACCATAAAGTCAATCCCCACACGTCGAATATCTCGACTACTTGATTTTGCACGAGAGGCATCTCATCCTACTTCCCTATGTTCCCTGTTCTTTGGCAATCATCGCAGTCCCTGCAATAATCATAGAGATTAGCAAAAAGAGTTGGCCAATAAAAAACTGCCAAAGGGATCTTAAACACGGTCTTTTGTGCCCCAAAATGGCCACCAAGGTCGTAGCAAAACTGCAAAATGCTTGTCGTCTCCTCATTCGGGACACAACGTCTGTTTAGTCCGTCTTTGCACCTTTTGAATACGAAGGGTTCATCCCAGAAATAACTCCTGCACTTATGCAAAAACCTTTTCCTCTCCTGGTAGTTCAAATGATTAGGTATAATACCACAAGCAAGATAATTCACGATATCAGCATACCAAGGAGTGATAGAAGCATTAAGAATATAAGCATTTTCATAAGGAAATAAATCATCAATCATGCATTTCTCATCATTTTAAGTTACCATCCTAGACAAATGATCAGCTACCACATTTTCACAGCCACGTCAATCTTTAATTTCTACGTCAAATTCTTGTAACAATAAAATCCAACGAATCAAYCGTGGTTTACTTTGTGGCTTAGAAAATAAATGACGTAGAGCAGCATGATCAGTATGCACAATGACTTTAGATCCTACAATGTAAGATCGAAGTTTATCTAAAGAGAATACAACTGCTAACAATTCCTTCTCAGTAGTTGTGTAGTTGCATTGGGCATCATTTAGCATATAACTCGCATAATAAATAACTCTAAGCAACTTCTCGATACGTTGTCCTAGAACAGACCCTACTGCTTCGTTAGACGCATCACACATTATTTCAAATGGTAGAGTCCAATCAGGAGCAACAACAACCGGTGCAGACGTAAGTTTCTCCTTAAGAGTTTCGAACGCATTCATACAAGTTTCATCAAACACAAATGGAGTATCTTGAGACAACAATTTACAAAGTGGGCGACTAATTTTTGAAAAATCTTGAATAAATCGCCTATAAAATCCTGCATGCCCCAGAAAACTACGGACTCCTTTAATATCACGAGGGGGAGGAAGAGTTTCAATAACGTCAATTTTTACCTTATCTACCTCCAACCCTCTACTAGAAACAATATGCCCTAGTACAGTGCCACTTTTGACCATAAAATGGGATTTCTCTCAACTCAATGTAAGACTCTTCTCAATGCAACGTTTTAAAACTTTAGACAAATTAGCAAGACAACTTTCAAATGAATCACCAAAAATAGAAAAATCATCCATAAACACTTCCAGAAAATCATCAATAAAATCAGTGAAGATAGAAAAGCATACACCTCTGAAAGGTTGCTGGAGCATTGCACAGACCAAACGGCATCCTCCGGAATGCAAATGTGCCAAAGGGGCACATGAAAGTAGTCTTGCTTTGATCCTCCGGGGCTATAACCACTTGATAGTAACTAGAAAGGCCATCCAAGAAACAGTAAAATTCGTGTCCGGCCAGTTTATCCAGAAGTTGGTCAATAAATGGCAATGGGAAGTGGTCCTTCCTTGTTGCAGCGTTCAGCTTCCTATAATCAATGCACATTCGCCATCCCGTGGTCAGCCTGGTTGGGACGAATTTGCCTTTCTCATTTTCGATTATGGTGATGCCGCCCTTTTTGGGTACTACATAAATCGGGCTCACCCATTTGCTATCGGAGACTGCGTAAATGATCCCTTCCTCTTTCAACTTAAAAATCTCTTTCTTGACCACTTCATACAATGTTGGCGTCAATCTTCGCTGACTATCTCGTACTGGTCTTGCATCGGGTTCTAACTCAATTCGGTGCATGCACGTAATGGGGCTTATCCCTTTGATGTCGCTGATGCTCCATCCTATGGCTTCTTTGTAGGTGCTCAGTACTACAGTCAGTTCTCTTTCCTCATGCTCCGTTAATGCTGAGTAAATTATGACGGGTTTTGTTTCGTTGGGCTCGAGAAAAACGTACTTCAAATGACTCGGCAGTGGTTTTAGCTCTACTTTTGGCTCAAGCGCAGGTGCGTTAGCTATTTCACATAGCTCTCATCAAAATCTTCAAACCCTTCATAATCTTCCATGATTTCGTTCAAGTCTATATCCAACATCTCAGCCACCCTGCTTAAAAATTCTGAGTCGTCCTCAACGCTTGATTCATCCAACACAGTGATTCCTTTGAGTTCGTGAATGCAAGATTCAATAGGATCAAAGAATGAAAAATCTTCTTGCATCATCGACGAGGGAGTGTTGTGAATATCTCTAATCGAGAATGTGAATGTCTCTCCCAAAATAGATAAAGTCATTCTCCCTTTGTGCACGTCGATCAGGGTATGGGAGGTGGACATAAAAGGTCGGCCCAGCAAGATAGTGTGCTCCGTGCCCTCCTTCGGAACTTCGCCGACATCGAGTATAACAAAGTCAACCGAAATTACCAATTCACCAACTTGAACCAACACGTCTTCAACAATGCCAAGTGGTTGTCTTATTGAACGGTCCGCCAACTGTAGTCGCATCGTTGTTGGCCTCATCGTTCCAAGGTCAAATTCCTTATATAGCGAGTATGGCATTAAATTGATTCCGGCACCAAGGTCGAGCATTCCCCGTGCTGTTTGCCCGTTAGTTAAGGCTATAGTAATGCAAAAGCTCCCAGGGTCTTTCTCCTTCTTCGGAATTGGACCTTTGCATATGGCGCTCACCTCTTTGGTCAACTCGACTAGTTGTGCTGTTTCCAATCGCCGCTCCCTTGCGGCTAGTTCCTTGAAGAACTTCACGTAAGCGGGCATCGTCTTGATTACGTCCAAAAGAGGAAGATTAACGTTTACGTTTTTCAGCAGATTTTAAAGCTCCATGAACTTTTTGTTCTCTTTGGATGGGCGCAGACGACTTGGAAAAGGAACCTTGTCTCTTATAGGCGATGCCAACGGTTTTGGCTGCTGAGTCAGAGACTTGGTGGAATCGTCATCTATTACAGGAGTGGGGACTTGATTTGGGAACTTCCCTTTTAACGACCCAGGAATATAAGGATTTGGTGACTTATGCATTTGGTCAACTAATTTAGGGTCATTGTTCGTAGGCAGCTCCTCATTTGAAATATTTGTGTCCTCTTCTTTCTCTTCTTCGACTCCATTATCTATCGTCTTCCCACTTCATAAAATATGAACCGCGGAAGCTTGCTCGGGTTGGCTCGGAAACTTCCCTTTTTCATTGTCATGTTTAGCCATGAATGTCGCCATTTGGCCCATCATTTTCTCGAAGTTCTTCACGCTTTTCGATAGGTCATCCAAGACCTCTCCTTTCTTATTTACTTGTGTGGTCAGATTTGTCAGCCCATCCCTGTTCCGGATTGTCTCGGTGACTTGGTTTTGTTGCCAAATTAACAACTGATCGTTCGGCTGTATAGGAGTAGGTGTTGGCCCGACTGGTAGCGATTTGTTTGGTGGTGGCGGTGTTGAATTAGTTTTAGTTTGTGCTGGGGCGGAATGTGGGTTTTCAGGGCCCCATTTAAAGTAAGGAGAGTTATGATGTGCGTTGAATTTGGGGTTTGTCGGAAGCTTGTGCTCATAGGTTGGAAGATCTATGTTGCGTAATTGATCCTTGATGGTGTACGCTTCAGCGTCGGTATCTTCGTGATACCCCATTTTACATGAATCCACCGAATGCCCTTGCTCTCCACAGCGGTTACATGACTCGATGGTCTCGTTGCTTAGCACCTCAGTTGCGTCATTAACTCTTATCTTTCGTGGTCGAGAGCTCGTTTGCCTCGACTTCTCGCTCATCATCTCAAACAGTTGCTAGGCTCCCGTCACTGTAAGGTGCCCAAAATCTCCTCCAATAGCTACTTCTACGTTATTTTTGTAAGAATCTATAAGTCCTTCATAGAAGAGTTGGTTCACCATTCCTGGGGAGTTGTGATGATGTGGGCAAGCTTGTAATAGATATTTGATACGTTCCCACGCTTCGTGAAACAACTCCCCGTCTTGCTGGACAAAATTGGCTATTTGTCTCCTTATGTGGCCCGTCGTCTGAGCTGAATAATACTGATTAATGAATTTGTCGCTAACCATGGGCCAGTCGACTAGAGACCTCGGCTCTAGTGAAAGTAGCCAAGTTTTGGCTTTGTCCTTCATGCAGCGAGGAAAGCACACCATTTGAAGGTCCTCGTGATGAAGTCCCAGAGATGGGATCCTACTTACTTCGGCATGAACTCCTTTAGGAAAGTCAATGGATCTTCATTGGCGAGGTCATGAAATGTCGGAAGGTTGTTGATTATATGAGGTTTCAACTCGAAGTCTCTAGCAGTCCTTCCCAACACAATGGCGGAACTGTACGGACCCACTTGAGGAGTTGTAAACTCTCTTTGTCTTGGCTCGCGTGCTCCCTGTCTTTCTTGAAAATCCGGCCTCGCGTAATTCCTTTCGTACTCGTTCCTCCCATCATAGTTGTCATTCGCAAGCCAATCATTAACACGCTCGTATCCATGGTAAGATCTTTCGGAATAGTCGTCTGGAATGTAGTGGTTGCGATTTCTAATTCCTCTTCCTCGTTCTTCATTTTGGTCCATCACATTCCGTTGGACATTCTCCCAATACTCTCGAGGCTGCACCGGTCCGTCGGGACGAATCAGTTCACTTCCGCAGTCGTTTCTTTGTCTCATAGGTGGGTTCCTCGGTGGTTGAACGTCCTCGTTGTTGTGGTGAGGGTTATCCAGTCGCAGCATCACTTCGGGAATTAGATCACAAATTAAATCAAGTGTGGAAGACGATTCACTTTCGGATACGTGAGGTGGTCTTGCTCGATTGGATCGATTAACATTGTCGATAAATGGTGCAAGTTCGAGTCTAAGTGATCTACGACCTTGCATACACTCAATCAGCAAATCAAACCCATCGACTAGAGAATATATTTATACAAATAGATGGTTAAAAAGAAAATAAAATAAACAAACATATTTTTGAAAACCTTTGCAATGTTCCCCGGCAACGGCGCCAAAATTTTGATTCAAGCTTTTTGGTTGCCTACTTATGAAAATTTGTCAAAAGATCAATAGCTTGCCCCGCAAGAGAACGGGGTCGCGCGTAGTTTGGCAACTTGACTCGAGTCGTCTCTCAAGGAACATACAATCGGAATCTTAAATAGTTTGTTCAACACAATTACGCATACAAATTGGGGGGGGGGGGGGGGGGGGGTTGATGATAATTATTAACTACTAATTTAAATAACAAGACTTAGATTAAGAACTAAATTAAATTATCTAAACTTAAATTAATTAAACTAATCAATTAACTAATCACTTATTAAAACTAATTAACAATTAAAAGGATCTAAGAAATAACATTCAGAAAGTAAATAAAAGCTAAAAGTACCAAACAACATGCATAAAACGAATTCGATTAACAAATCAATCTAACCAACAAGAAACTGCTAAGGGTTACTGCTAACTGTTGGTCCAACGGTTAACACTAACGGTTAACAGCAACAGTTAACACTAACTGTTTAACAGAAACTAACATAAACTGCACGCATGAATTAATCTCCAAACAACAGAATATTAAACTTCCAACAATAAGCATATAAGACTGAAAATAAACTGAGATTAAATAACTAAATACGTTCAGCGAATCCAAACAAAAAACAAACAATACGAACATAAACTATCCAACATTCACAAACTTGAAAACTAATGATTTAAAACTAAGAAAACTAAGTAAAAGTTCGAAGTACACGTTTAAGCTAATGGAAATTGAAAGTTCTTCGGCTATTCCGAAGAGTGAACATAGCGAACCGAACTTCTCCGAGTGAATCGGCGTCGAACGGCTTTGAGAACTCYTCGTCGTCGATTCCTTGGTTGCTCCTCGATCGTTGCATCTTGTTGTTGTTTTCCGTCTCCAAAACCCTAGGATTCAGCTCTGTTTTTAGGGTTAGCACACGCACACAGACACAGATGCTTGGAATTTGGATTAATGAAGGTATTTATCCTGAGACTTGGGCCGCAAGCCTGTCTGCTGCTCCTGGGCCCCGCTAACGGTTAGTTGCTAATGGTTATAGAAACTGTTAGTGGCAATCGTTAGCTGCTACTTTCATGTTCGGGCCTGCTGCTAACGGTTTATGGTTAAAGGTTATGAAGTAACCGTTAATGCCAACCGTTAACTCCAAAGACTTGCTACTTTTCGCCGGAAAGCTCGATTCTCATCTCTCGATCATTATACTTTATCTCTAATGCGCTGAACTCTCACGGTTACTTAGCTGTAAGTGAAAAACATCAAATAATCACTTATTTTGCATCAATTAGATCAAAATACGGTAAAATAACTCGAAAGTCTAAATATACGAAATTAAGCTTAAATGGTCCAACTTATACAAAAAACACTAATAAAAAGATACTAAAATACTACTAAAAATAACCACAAATGCATGTTAATCAGAATGGGCCGACCAGGTCTATCCCCCACTTTACAAAGGGACAGGGAGAGCTCATTGTCATGAGCTCTTCCGCTGGTTGATGAGTCAAGGGGGACATTTTCTGACATTTTTCACACTTCTTATCAAAGTTCTCAGCCTCTTTCCTCAGCGATGGCCAGAAGTAGCCAGCTCGTAATATTTTACTGGATAGGGCTCTTGCTCCCATGTGGTTGCCACAACAGCCTTCATGGACTTCTTTGAGGACCTGGGTGCCCTCCTCTTAGCTCAGACATCGCATTAGAGGATGTCCAAATCCTCGTCGAAACAATGTCCCCTTGATCAAGCAGAAACGAGCAGACCTGGTTCTCACCTTTTTGCTCCTTCCCTCTTATCCTCCGACAGCTCTCCCTTTTCCAGGTATGCCTGAATAGGAGAGTGCCAGTCCTCTCTCTCATTTACCTCACATACCTGTTCTGTTCCAAATTCATTGTCTGCCATCAATAAAGTGATTACCCTTTCCTGGCAATCCACGGCTGAGCTGGCTACTTTAGCCAAATAGTCTGTTCTCCCATTTTCCTCTCTAGGAATTTGGAGGACAGTCAGAGCCCTCATCCCCTTGGCTAGTTCTCTAAATTGGGCCAGGTACCTCTGCATGCTTTCGTCTCTGGTTTGAAAATCTCCACTTATCTGTCTACATACAAGATGTGAGTCAACCTTCGCGCACACCTGTTCTGCCCCTAAATCATTCGCCATTTTCACTCCTCTCAGAAGGGCCTCATATTCAGCTGCGTTATTAGACAGAGCATAGTTCATTCGCACATTTACTCAGTAGCCACACCTACTGGGCCAATCAATACTATTCCTGCACCGCAGCCCTGACTTCCTACCGAGCCGTCTGTAAAAACTATCCATTCTTTTTTGTCCTCGGGAGAGCTGGTCATTTCCTGCATGAAGTCAGCTAGTGCCTGAGCTTTAATAGCTGTTCTAGCCTCAAAGGTTATGTCGAACTCGCTAAGCTCAATTACCCACTTGACCAGCCGCCCTGACGCCTCTGGCTTATCCATGATCACTTTCAACGGTAGGTTGGTTCGCACGATTATGCTATGTGAAAGGAAATAAGGTCGCAGCTTACGTGATGTGCCAACCAGAGCTAACATTGCTCGTTCAACTTCCACATACCGGATTTCAGCATCGTGAAGTACTTTGCTCCAGTAATACACCGGCCTCTGTACCTTGCCTTCCTCTCTGAGCAGGACAGAGCTGACAGCCTGCTGCCCGACAGATAAGTATAGAATTAGAGGTTCTCCTTGAATTGGCTTTGTGAGCAAGGACATCCCCGCCAGGTGTTCCTTCAACATTTTGAATGCTTCTTCGCATTCATCACTCCACTGGAATCTAGTCTTTTTGCGTAAAGCTTGGAAAAATGGTAAGCTCTTCTCAGCTGAGCGTGAAACGTATCTGCTCAAAGCTTTGATTCGGCCTGCCAAGCACTGCATTTCTTTGACGTTCCTTGGCGCTTGCATTTCCATAATAGCTCTTACTTTTTCCGGGTTAGCCTCAATCCCCTTCTCTGTAACCATGTACCCTAGGAACTTGCCAGATCTGACCCTAAATGCACATTTCTTGAGGTTAAGCTTCGTCCTGTACTTTCTTAGGGTATCGAAGGTTTCTCTCAGATCATCCACATGCGAGTTCGCCTTCACGCTTTTGACTAACATGTCATCCACGCACGCCTCCATGTTCCTCCCCAACTGCGCTTTGAACATTTTATCCACCAGCCTCTGATACGTGGCCCCTGCATTTTCGAGCCCAAATGGCATGACCACGTAACAGTATGTTCCTTTCGGGGTTATAAAGCTAACCCGCTTCCAGTCCTCATCTGCGAGCTTGATCTGGTGATAGCCTTGCGAGGCGTCCATCATGCTTAGTAGCTCGCAGCCAGACATGGAATCGACTAATTGGTCTATCCTAGGAAGAGGGTAGTGATCTTTGGGGCAAGCACGATTAAGATCACGAAAATTTATACACATGCGTCAGTCATCTTGGGTTTTAGGGACCAGTACTGCATTGGAGAGCCACTCAGGAAATTATATTCCCTGGATGTGTTTGGCTTTCAGTAGTTTCTCAACCTCAGCCTCAATGATTGCCTCCTTTTCTGGCCCGAAATTGCGCTTTCGCTGCTTCACTGGCTTTTCCCTAGGGGTGATATTGAGGTGGTGTTCAACGACTGCCGGGTCTATACCCACAAGGTCTTCTGGAGACCAGGCAAAGACATCAGCGTTACTTCTTAGAAATTGGACAAGATCTACCAAAATTTCTGGGCTTAACGTCGTCCCCACTCGCACCACTCTACTATCATCCCCTGGAACCATCTCTACTACCATCAGCCCTTGTAACACCCCAAATTATGAGAATACCTAGGAAAGCTCAATAGATTTGATTGGTAAACTCATACCAACAAGGTGCATCTTCTTTTCTGGAAGCCCTCTCATCGAAACTCCAAAGTTAAGCGTGCTTGGCCTGGAGTAGAGGTGGGATGGGTGACCACCTGGGAAGTCTCTCAGGGTGCGCGTGAGTGAGGACAAAGCGCGCTAGAAAAGACTCGTGTCGGTACAGTGGGGCTAACCATCAGGTCTGGAGGGCGATCCTGGGGCGTTACAAAATGGTATCAGAGCCGTTTGCCAGCCGAAAAATTGGGAACTAAGTGCTATGCGAGGACAAGGTTGCAACGCGTATGGAAAGCCCGTGAGGGAGAAGGCCCCAGTAGAGGGAGCCCAAGATCGGGATAGCCCACGGTTACAATCTTGATCCCGTAGGAGCCACCTCTAGAATCCCAACGCCTGGCAACGGATCCTGAGATAGTTCAAGCGCGACGAGGACGTCGCGAATTTAAGGGGGGTAGATTGTAACACCCCAAATTATGAGACTACCTAGGAAAGCTCAATAGATTTGATTGGTAAACTCATACCAACAAGGTGCATCTTCTTTTCTGGAAGCCCTCTCATCGAAACTCCAAAGTTAAGCGTGCTTGGCCTGGAGTAGAGGTGGGATGGGTGACCCCCTGGGAAGTCTCTCAGGGTGCGCGTGAGTGAGGACAAAGCGCGCTAGAAAAGACTCGTGTCGGTACAGTGGGGCTAACCATCAGGTCTGGAGGGCGATCCTGGGGCGTTACAGCCCTTCTTCTCTCTGAGCCAGGTATAGCCTCGCCTTTTCTACCCGAGCTCTTTTGTTTTGTCGCTCCTCCTCATTCCTTCTAATGCACTCGACATACGTTTGTCTTGACGAATACTTATCTCATCTGACTTCGCGCGTTCTATCCTCAGCCGGAAACTTCATCTTCATATGGTGTACGGAGATTACTGTTTGGAAATGGCTCAAGGATGGTCGTCCTAGCATAACGTTATACGAGGATGGTGCATCAACTACCAAGAATCGTACCGTCCTAGTCACTCTATACGGTTCTTCCCCCAGCGTCACCAAGAGTCTTACCGCCCCCAAAGGCTTCAGAGCTCCCCCCGCAAATCCTACCAAAGAAGTTGTCACCTCTTCCAATTCCACATCTGGTTTTAATTGCTGATAACAGTCGTAGAACAGGATATCGAAGAGCTTCCTATGTCAACAAACACGCGCTTCACATTATAATTTGCAATAGTGGCCGTTATGACAAGGGCATCCATATGAGGGGCCAAGATGCCATTCTCATCTTCAGAGCCAAAACATATGTTCAGACTAGGTGTCATCTGCCCCACTCTCGTGTCTTTCGGACCAGGTCCCTTGCGTCACGAACATAGCTATGCTGAGTCCGTTTGGAGTGCTCATCCCACTCGCCACCCGTGATCATTTGAATCTCTCCTCGTAAGACATGGGCCCGGTCATTCTGTCTTCCACTATTTCACCCGCTATCTTGCTCATTCTTATTCTGCTGGGGTCGATCATGACTACGATAGCTAGACCTGGTCTCTTCCCTCCTCATCTGTACATAATCCTTGAGGTGCCCAGCCTGCACCATTCTCTCCAACACATCCTTCAAATGAGTGCACTGATCCGTGTCATGTCCGTACTCATTATGATACCTACAAAATTGGTCAAACCTCTCTTTTCGTGGCTTCTGAGAGTAGGTTTTGGGCCATTTAAGATCAGGATGCCTCTCAATCGCCTGCAAGATCTCCCTCTGAGGAGTCGCCAGGGGTGTGTACTTATCAAAACGAGGTCGTCCTCCAGCCAGGTCTGTCCTGGACCTTTTCACCGGCGCTCTCTCCTCTCTATCATACCTCTCTCTTTTCTTCTTTTCTTCCTCCTTGATCTTTAGGGCCTCCTCCAAATGGATATAGTTCTCTGCCCTCTCTAAAAGTTCTCCAAACTTCAGTGCTGGCTTCACAACCAACGACTGGAAAAATTCTCCTCTCCTGAGCCCCTGTGCTAACGCGTTAACTAGGAGCTCTTCCGATGCCGATGGCACTTCCAACTTTGCATTTGTAAACCGATTGATATAAGTGCGCAGGCTCTCATTCTCTTTCTGCTTCAAACTAAACAGCTCAAGCGGCATTTTCTGGTATTTCCTGCAGCTGGTGAACTGGTGCAGGAATGTCGAGCTGAATTCGTCAAAGTTGCTGATAGATTGTGGCGGCAACTGGCTAAACCAGAGTTGAGCTGACTTAGTGAAAGTCATCGGGAAGACCCGGCACATGACTGCGTCCGAGAACTTGTGCACAGCTACTGCGATTCCGAAGAGGCTCAAGTGATCCCACGGATCTGTTGTCCTGCTATACTCGAAGCCTAGAGATCTATAGGAAGCCGGCACATCATCACGCATGACCTCCTCAGTAAACGGTGTGCCTCTCCATGCCGGAACCGTATCAGCGCTCGCCATTTTCCTCTTGAATTCTCTTACCTCTTTCTGCAGGCTTTGCATCTGCTCGGCAAGGCCTGGATTAACCTGACTCGACGTCTCACTGTTGGAGGTGGAGAAGTGTTCTTATTTGTCTTGGAGGGGGGTCCGATCCGTGCGTTGGCCGCGCAACGGTTCCGTTTCCGCTAGCGGAACTGTCCGAGCTGGTGGTGTATTGGATGGCGGCGCCGAAATCTCTGCGAACTTCTTCTCTACGGCCACATCCACGGCTTTTCCGATGAGTTCAGACAGCTGCCTGAGGAAATTTTCAATCAGTGATCCGCCGTTGGTTGGCGTTGGTCCGTCAGAGGGGGGTGGCACGGTGCCCGATCCAGTTACTACTGATGGCTCCGCCCCCTCCGGCCTTGTCGTTGACGGCCCCGTCGACCGCGGCATGCCCCATGGTGTGGCGGAGCTAGGCGTGCCACCCAGCTCTCCCACCAGATTTCGTCGTAGACCGTCTAAAGCCATGTGTAACTTACGTATCTTCTTCCCACAGACGACGCCAATTGTTCCACCCAGAAAGTATGACCACGCCTGATACCTGTGCTTTTACCCCGACCTGCACACACAAACACGTCAGAAAAGGACCACCGGAGGTTTTTCGGTGAAAACCTCTCCGATGCTTAAGTCAGAAAGCGTGTGGAGTGTTTTAGTGAGTAAGAAAAGGAATGCACTAAGAATGACATACCTTTCTCAACTTCAAGGCTGAGATATTTATAGTTTTCCTCAGTGGGGACCCCTTCCGGGATTTCGAAAACAAAGGCCGCGAATCAAGGGTCGTTAATCAACCAATTCTGACAAGTGGTCCCACTTGTCCCCTAGGAAGAGGTCAGGGTACCAGGTCTGCCCTGATCCTGCTGTCCCTCTCTCTCTCTTGTAAGTCAGGATACTCGAGCCTGCCTTGATCTCATTCTACAAGGATTTTTTGATGAAGAATTCACACTAGGTCAGGATAATTCCTGAGCCGCAGCGATCCTGTTTTCAACATCTCTGATCTATTTCTAAGAAGACCAGACCTTCTCAAGGATTGAGCTGGCCTAGTTTCATGTCCTTTGCTTATCCCGATTCAGGTCTATCTCAATTCAGGTCTGACTTATTTATGCCACATCACTTTCCTTTGCTTATGATGAATGGGTACAACGATGCCAGGCTATTGCGGATGTTGTAACCTTTTCTTCTGATGACGAAGATCAATTATAAACTTTTTTTTTCCTGTTTTTCCATCATTAAATAATGATGTAACATATTGCAATTGGAATTCTACCGTCTGATTTGACAATGAAATGTTTGGATTTTTTATAATCTTTCTTTTTTTTTTACCTAACTTTATATAATGATGTAACATATTCAAATTGAATATGTTACATCATAGATTTTGAGATTGATGTCTTACAAAAGAACGTTAATAGGAAAATAGAAATCAATTGAATGACGGCCATAATCACAACCATTATTCTAATAATACGATGACATAACTTATAGTCATGCTATTTTTCAAAATTAAAATAGCCACAATCAAAAGAGGTTAAAATAAGATATTCTTTAGAAAATAAGTTGAGAGACCCACGTTGTTGTTGTTATTTTATTATTATTGTTTTTTTATGAAATAGCAATTACTCTTTTGTAACTTTTTGATGGTTGTTTTATAATTTTTGTTAATAATTAAGTAACATAAGAATTTGTCTAATACAATCCTAATTAATTAAAAATATTTTGAATTAATTTCTCCCTATTTTATTTCTTTTATAATTATCTTACTACTGTAAATTTGTCTTAATCTTTAAAATAAATAAGTATAGATAAAATTAAAAATTATCATAAATTTCTAAAATAATAATTAATGTATAATAAAACTGAGTCACTGAATCAATATTAAAAAAAAAAATACACCTAACATATTTAAAAAGATTATATTCTACCGTACATTTCATAAGTTTTGATGAACTTATAATATCATCCGAACACCATCTAAAGAAAAAGAAGTAACCAAGAGTAAGAACTCGAAAGACAAAATCCGATTGATGATTAATTTGCTTTCCTACATTAGTCTTAAATTAACTCATTTTAAAACAAAATATTGCCAACACCACTTACAAAAATAAAAACCGAAAATCAAAAAAAAAAATAAAAAATAAAAAATAAAAAAATCCTACAGTGTAGCAAGCTGTTACAAAGAAAGTTAAACACTACAGAACACCATTTTCATAATCATCGGGTTGTTGGCAAATTTTGACCCACAGCATTATTTCTCATGGACTTGGCTTTCATTAATCCTCTCCTTTGCCTCCTAGCTTCAGCAAATCTGGCTCGTTGATCAGCTATGGCCTTGCTCGCATCGAACGGCTCTTCATAAGCCTCTATAGCTGGGAAGTTAAGATCAATCCCAAGTGGGCCCGCCTGGTCGGCAGATGGAGCCCCATCATTGGACGAGTATAACCGGGTTTGGATTTGGCCAATTGGATATTGGAATATCTGCTGCACCGTTGTAATCAACGGCTGCTGATGAGGCGCCATACTGATCCGATAATTTTGGGTTAAATCGGCTCCGATATTCACCCTTCCACTTATTTCCACTTGGGTCTCTTCTTTTCTTGGGAAATTATTTATCACCTGTGTTATTTATTGTATTATTGAAATGGTAACTAAATAAACTATGATTTACAGCATAAAACATAGGGGGTATAATTCCAGTTCTTACACTGTAAGAGAAAAACAATCATTGGGGATATCTTATAATTAGACTAAGCTTTAGGTCCAAGAAATAATAATAATAATAATAATAATAATATTATTATTATTATTAATCACGATAAAAATAATAGAAGTTATTGACAATTTAATACCTCCTTTTTCATTGCTTTCAATTCTGAATTATAGGCATTCAACTTGTCGTAATGCTTTTTCGCATTTTCTACCTCCTATGATCAATCACAAAAAAACAACAAAAGGCTTAAGTTAAGAAGAATCAGAAAAATACCCAAAAAGAAAACAAAAGGCACTTGCATAAGAAAGAGAAAGGATAAGATAATGTGAGAAAAAAAAGAAAAAAAAGACAACTATGTAAATATGAATTGATTACAAACTCACCCTTCTAAGCACGTCCCTGGTCCGAGTTAATCTTTCTATATTATCCTCCCTTAACTGCAAATCATTGATAAAAATTGTAAACAAGACATAAAAACAGGGGAAGATGAAAAAAATCATATAGCAGAATGGTCTGTTTGTTAATTTCATATTTTGACAAAGTAAAAAAAGAAGAAGTAAAGAAAAACAACGTACTCTTTTCTTGGAATTGTGTTTGGACTTTTGATCAGATTCAGTTGGCGAGAAAGAGAGAGGCGTGGTGGGGCTGGCGGTGGCGGCTCCGCCTTGAATTTGGTCCAGGCAAGATCTCCTCCGTTTGCAGCCCCAATTGAAATCCGTCAAATATTGAGATGGGGAGATTAGTTTTCTGAGAGCGAGTAGGATTTCAGTGACGGCGTTTTCATCCTCTGTTGGAGAAGCTAAGAGAGAGCTCTGTTTACTTGTACTTTGGCTCTGTTGCATTGTTTTTATTCTATTCTTCTAATCTAAGAAAGATCTCTGTATTTTTCTTTGTGATAAGGAGGAAATGGCAATGTGACAGAAAGAGAGTCGGAGTGGAGGGTTTTTCCTTTTTTCTTTTTTCCTTTCCGATTATTATTATTATTATTATTTTGGTTAATAAGAAATCCGTGGGAGAGAGGGGAGTGGCGGTTGCCACGTGTCCGTCAGTTAGAGATGGAGGGTCTTCTAGGGTTTATGCCATGTATGTATATGATATGATATGATATATGGCGTGAGTTGCTGCTTTTATGAGATTTTGGGGGTGCCGCGCGTGTCACCAATCTATATTCCAATTTATAATGGGTATTAAGTTTTTTTTGAAAAAAGCTCAACATCTCATTAATATTACTCGAAACTTTCGCAAACTCTGAAAATAAAAAAATTAAGGTGTTACTTGATTGAGTTTTTTTGAATATAATTTATTTTTTTTAAAATTAGTTTATTTATACTGTTCGGTACGAATTCTTAATAAACGTTTTATAGTTTATTTCACTTAATAAGCATTTGATAAGAAAGAAATTTACAAATTGTAGTGTATATATTTTTTTTCTAATAAGCTTTTAATTTATTGAAAAAAATAATAATTCTTTTATACTGTAAGATATTTGGTAAAATTCCCTTTTCGAGGGTAATTTATTTTGTGCATCATGTAGTGTGTTTTCGGTTCCACTGCTCAACATGTAAGTCAAACTCAATTCCAAACAAATATGAGGCCCATCAATTCTCCACCGTTCCTAGTTTCATCCAGTTTCATCTCACAGCTTCGCCCGTTCCCACCACCGGCAATTAATCAGCTTTATCTTAATATTTCAATTCTTCACCGTTCCCAAATTCTTCATCGCTAATTCTCTGTCGGTTGGAGCGGCGATCCCCGTTGATTAGAGCGGTAATTCTCTGGCTGTTTCAGCTCCCATCCCTATATTCCAACAATTCTCAGATGATTCCAGTGGAGCTCACTTGATTGCAATGGGCGATAATTAATTGAAGGGTAAGCTCTTTTATTTTGATTTTGATTGTTTTTGTATTTAGTTTCAATTTTCTTTACTACAACTTTTCCAATTTTTAGAAATATTCTAGTTTCGTTGATTGTTGTGCGAGTTTGAACATTGCAAAGATTAGTTTCGTTTCTGGTGGTAACTATTCTATTATAGGTTTGTGGTTTCTGGGATTTTTTTTCCCATTTATTTTATGATGAATATGATATGAAGAATGCTAGCTGTGAATTTGAGTATTTATGCATGCTTCCTGAAATGTGTAGAACTAGAACTGAAATGATATATATATGATGAAATATGACAGTAATATGTGATAATATATTATGTGTGATGATATATGAATAGTTGGTTACATGTGATAACAATTGTGTGATTTTTTTTTCTTGGTTTTGGGTTCTATTATTGGTGTAGCTATATGTGATGATATAAGGTAGTAATATATGTTGCTATATGGTAGTAATATGTGATATGTGTGATATTATATGAGTAGTTGATTACATGTAATGAAAAATGCAGCAATATGTGATTATATATGGTAGTTATATGTGATGATATATGGCAGTAATATGTGATGATATATGTTATTTATATGTGATGATATATGAGTAGTTGGTTACATTTGATTAACATCGTGTGATTTTCCCTTGATTTGTTTGTTTTATGCAGTTGGTTATAATGTTGGTGATATTAAGTCAATTGAAGAAGTAGTGAATTTGTGGGATGATGATTTGGTTGGTATTATTGTAAGTTCTTCTGACAAAACTTTTGATTTGTGTAAAACCATGAGTTTAGGGTAGGATTTAATGTTAGGAAAAGCAATGACAAGTGTGGGGTTGATGACTACTTTGTTTGAAGGCTGGTAAGAAGGCAGTTTTAAAAAAACCAAGTGTTATAACAAACTAGACCTGAGAACAAATTATCCGGCTTTTATTTAGTTTGATGTTGATGTCAGTAGTTTGTGGATTGTAATTGATTATAGAAACGAGCACAATAATGAGTTATGCCCACCCAATTCTAGTCATCTCCTTTCATCTCATAGGAAAATAATGATATTGGATCTCAAAATTAATTTGAGTATGTTCATATACTCAAAATTTTTCATTGGATACGTTTCTTCTCCTTCCAAATATAATGTATTGTTAAGAAAAATAAAAAAGACTAACTGACTAAAACTAATGTATATATGATATTCTACTTAAGCGAGAGGTTAGATCAATGAATAAATTCTTGTTACAATGATTTAAAGGACAATGTCATTATAATACACAACTTACATAAATATGTTAGTCACTTTAATGTGAACTTAATTTGATTCATTAATTACCACTGAATATTAGATAATGAAATCACATGAAATTACAGAAACAAAATATTTACTATCTCCCCTTTTTAACCTAAACTTCCTCCTCCAAGCCATATAACAACAACTTTTACACCATAAAATCATACATCACATACACAACTCGCAATCTTATTCCCAATACCAAACTTATGTAAAAAGATTTATTGTTCAAACATCAACAGTCATGCATATAATAAAATTCCAAGCACACAAACCAGATTTCAAAAAACACCAAACAAGATAAACTACAGGCCTTAAATATTTTAACACTTGTTGGCTTCTTCTCATTCTGCACCATCATGAGAATTATGGAGTAGTACTTAGCTCACAATGCGTTCAACATATTCTTATCCTATTAGAAGAAATATAAGGAAAACAAATATAAATATACATCAATAAAAGGAAAATGTATAAAATTCTAATGAAATTTTCTTACTTCATCTTTTTTGAAACCCACTCGACCAGATCCCTCTTGTAGGTTTCTAAATGCCTCATGCAATAAACTCCATAATCAATATAACTTTTTACTGATTTCCATAACATTCTAATTAATAATTGTGTAGATTATTCAAACTCGACCTTCCTCTTAACATCGTTGGGCTTCAAATAGTTGAAGAACGTTATTACCTTGGATAATAAGATCAGTGTATGTATATATATATATATATATATATATATATATATATATATATATATATACATACATATATATATATATATATTGGTGAGATAAACGTGTAATCATTGTGGAATGAAGTACTTATGATCGGCATTGAGACATTGTATTAGTGCTTGTTATTACTGGTGTGTTGTGCAAGTGGTCTGTTATCAATTACATAAATGGAGCTCTTTCTGAAATTGATGCACACCATCTAATAAAACATATCTTCCAACATAGAGAAAAAGACATGTTCTCCATGTCCATTTACATATGATTTAACATATGATAATATATATATATATATACATATAATACTTATATATGTATATAAATGTATACGTATGAGATTTTTATCATCGATGTTGAGGTTTCCAACTATTTCCAACTCATTATCAATCACATTATTTGATGACCTCTTTAGAATATCTTCATTTTTTCTTTCCAACTTCATTCGAACTTGTATAATTAACATTTAATAAGTATGGTTTTTGATTACAAGATTGGACGATAAATAAATCAATCAAGTGCATTCATGCGGCAGTGTTGAGAATAACACTAATTTAGGTTATTCAGGTGCTCTCCTCATATTATCAATATTCAACTTCAGGCACCATATGTTGATGATGTTTTGAATGACCCACTCATCTACCAAAAATGTGCAGAAATCATTCTTTGTTTCAATGAAATCATGTCCATTGGATATTTTTTTCTTGATATTTATTCATCATGTAAGTACTAACAATATATCCATCACAGAACACACAAACGTTTATCATATAGCACGTTCACATTTATCATATGACACAACTAATATATGATCGCACATAACATCACAACTTACATATAGAATCATCATATAGTCCCAAAAAAAATCAAGAATTTAAGAATTTCTTACTTTTTTGTTTCTCCAGTTGATTCAAGAATGCATATTAAGAAATGAGATTCTCCTTCATAGTAACATGTTTATCCAAATTTAACCATTTTTTAGTCCAATAGGGAGGCCTCAGCTTTAATAGCAGATTTTTGCATTTGCTCGTTAGGTTCTTTATCTGGTGTACACCGATAAGATCATCCTCCAACTCCTCAAGTAGGCTATTTTATAAAATGCGATTAGAAATAGTGTGTTAGTGAGTTCAATAATGAAATAATATATTCAAATTTCTAAAAGTAATATATTATTTAAAAAATGTGTTACGGTGAATACCGTTTGAAATCTGAATCACCGGTCAGGGTCATCTTTACTTCATCATCAATGTCCTCTTTATCAGTCACCTTAATATTGTCCCCCAATAAAATAGGCTCTATGTCATCATCATCATCACCATCACTATCACCACCACCATCACCCATAGCTCTATATCACTTATGGCTAAAGAGAATATGGGTGTCAATAAAACCTTTTTGGGTTTGGTTTTCACCACCTTTCTAGGTTTAGAACATGCATCCCAGAACCCAAATAGTGTCTTTTCAACGTTTAGCTGGTTGAAGAATTCATCATTCCAGATATCATTTTGGGTTGGTGATTTCTGGCTTGGTGGTTTATGGCTAGGTTATGCATCACACGAATCTGACTAAATAGTTCTTTTTCTTTGAGTTGTCACTTCATCTTTAGAGCTCACTATCTGCACAAATGGTCTCTTCAGGATGTCAACTTATGATTTTGCTGTACCTATTTCAAACATGACATCTCTGAACATAACTACCGCCTCAGTCTTTGTCAAAATTATTGCCAAGTTTTTTGCTACCTCATCATCATGGTCAGTGTGATACTCCTTCAATAAAGAAAAGATGAATAATCACTACAAAAATGTGTGGTAAATTTGGTTTGTAATTTTTTTGGATTTTTCAATCTTATTGATGAGCATGACAGTTACATGTGATAATATATGCCATATATATGTGATGATATATTGCAGTTATATATGATGATATGTGGCAGATACATGTCATGTTATATGTGATGATATAACTTAGTTTAATTGTGTTGATATATGACAACTATTAAGGGTTTGTCGCTTAATTTTCTCATTCCCCTAATTTATGGTTTAGTTTTTTTTTTTTTAGAATCAGACACATACCAGTTTGTCATTTTCTTTTGACTTTCACAACCTCTCCACAACCTTGCCCCTTCTGAACCCTATAGTTATCTTATCCTTCTCCACTCTCTTATTCAATTGAATTGATTTCCAATTTGAGCAAATTTAAAGAATATGCACGAATCTACTCTCCTCACCTTGAACTACATCTTATCAAGGTAGCATAGCTACATAAGAATACCTTAATGTTAGAGAATTTTATTTTGGAGTATTTATATCTCATTATACTATATCAATTCAAATATGCTCACCAGCAAAAATCGTGCGATCTACATAAAACTTGTCACGACTTTACTTTTTCTTCACTCATCAATTGAAGAAACCAGGCATTCGGTCATGAGTTGCACCAATTCAGAATCTTGATCTTGTTCACGTCTTCAAGAGATTTCTTTTGATCTTGGTGCGACTTGAACATTAGTGTGATAAAAAAAACATGAAAAGTGGCATCATAAGTCATCACCATAGTCTCTCCTTACCTGTAGTGCCTGGACCATTGTAGCTATAAGAGGCCCACCACTTTGAACTTTCCACAATCCTCTCCATTCTGAGACCAAAGATTTATATTACTCGTCTTTAGAATCTCCACTACAAGATGAAATAGTTTTGTATACATGAGTATAATATCACAATGAAGGAAAATAGGTATAATTAATTTAAGTTTTCTATCTACAACTTCTATGACTGAAAAATACATCCTCCTCCTTTAGTTGTAACTCGTCATTCCCAAGTCTAATTGAATTCGGTAGCAATTGAAGTATTGGACTAGAAATGTCATCAACTCGGGATGATTTTCCCTGTTGCTAGCTACAATATGCCACCAAACCTAATCTCCCACACTGCGACATCTTGTTCCTTGGAAAGATTATAAATGATCTTGAAGAGGAGATATAGAGACGTCCTAAAGTTGAGATTTTCCTTGTTCTGATTGTAATTTATAAATCTCAACTTCTTTGGAGGATTAGATTCATCAGTCACCAAGTTCTTCCGTTTATGAATCTGCTCCAGCACGAGCTGAAAATAAAATAAAATAACCAAAAATATTAACATGAGTAAATGTGTATGATTAATATGACAGGTATGTGTGATGATATATGATAGTTATATGTGATGATATATAAAAACTATATGTGATCATGATAAGAATTTAGGTTTGGAGTTTAATTTTTCTATTTCAGGGTTTAGGGCTTGATCTTTCATTGTTGTTAATGAATATGTCAATCATATGTAATGATGTATGCCAATTATATGTGATGATATATGTATGCTATATATGATATATGACCATAATATGCCATGATATATGATATTTACATGTGACGATGATATATGAAATATATGTGTGATGATATATGTATGTTATATATGATGATATATGACAAAAATTCAGGATTTGATCTTTAATTTTTGCTAATGAATATGTCAGTTATATGTGATGGTATATGTCAGCTATGCGTGATGATATATGTCAGTAATATGTCATGATATATGGCATTTACATGTGATAATATATGACAGATATGTGCGATGATATATGATAGTTATATGTGATGACATATGACAGAAATTTGTGATAACATATGACAGTAATTTGTGATGACATATGTAGTAATTTTTGATGACATATGATAGTTATTTATGATGATATATGATACTGATAATAATATCTAAAACTACCAGGGATAAAAAAACGTCAAACCTCGGATGGTTTGATTCTTTCTTCTTCATGTTTCTTTGGTTGGTACACCACTGTTGCATCTATTGGTGGTTTATCCATTGCAACCTATAAATAGATGATATATTATTTAATTGAAATTTGAGTATCAATAATATTGTAAAATTTTAAAATCTTATTATTGCCAAAATAACAAAATAATAGAAATGAAATGTGCAAACCTTTTTTGTTTTCTTTTGCTTTGACAGTTATATTTTGGGAGGCTTCACAGTAGTAGCTTCCTTCTCCTCATCCAGCTGGTTTGTAGCAATCTGTTGGATTCTCTAAGGTCGATTACTCTACAGTTAATTTCTCCACTTGAGCAGCAGGTTTGCTCATTTTATTTTATCCTGCTTCTTTTGAGCAACTATTATTGTTGTTTTTACTACACGCGTTTCAACTTAGAAAAGAAGATTACATTGTAAAAATAAATATTTTAAATTGGCTAAAGATGAGAAACTAGACATATTGGTAATATGAGTCTACAACCCTGAGCAGAAGCTGGTGCAGGTTCACGCTTTTGTTTCTTCTCCGCTTGCAAAAAGTTCTTTCTACATTCGTAGACCTTGCGTTGTTCATGCTCTTCTTGGAGTGTTAGCGTTGTACCATTTAGGCTTGTACTAACAAATATTGGTACATCTAGTTACTACCCATATGGTACAATAGCTTTCGATTCTTCTCCATTCCCATAATCACACACACACACACGAAAAATAACACAAAATGAACAAAATAAAAATAACAAACCTTACAAAAACCAATATACCATATCATCACACACAGAATACTCATATACATCACATACTCATACAGGCCATACTCATCACATACACACTTATCACATAAAGTTTTCATATCTAATCACACAACATATATTACATGCTCTTCACACACACACATATACATACATATATATGTGTGTGTATGTGCGTGTATGTGTGTGTGTATATATGTGTGTGTGTATATATATATATGTGTGTGTGTGTGTGAAAATAGTTAATCTTACAAAAACACCAAGCATTCTGTTTTTCATATGTCATCACATAGTGCATACCCATCACATAATGAGCTCATACATTATCCAACACTGAATTCATACACCATCACAAAAAGAGTCTACATACCATCACACATAAAATACATATGAATAAAATATGTATTTCCCAAATACAGAGTACACATTCATCCAACACATACAAAGTACATATATCATCCAACATTGAATTCATATGCCATCGTTCTATCACAAAAAAAAAAAAGTCTATATAGCATCACACATAAAATGGATATGAAATAATATGCTATTCCAAAATACAAAGAGCACATTCATCCAACACATACATAGCTCATATATCATTCAACACCGAACTCTTATACCATCACACATGGAGTCTATACAACATTACACACAAAATACATATAAAAAACACATGCATTCCAAAATACAGAGTGCATTCATCAAACACATACAAAGATCATATATCATCCAACACTGAATACATATACCATCACACAAAGAGTCTATATCAAAATAGATATGAAAAAATATGCAATTCCAAAATACAGAGTGCGCATTTATCCAACACATACGAAGCACATATCTCATCACACAATATTCATCGCATAAGAAAATTATATCTCATCACACATGCAACCTAAAATTTGAGAAAAAAATTAAATTGATGATAAAATCGTATAAAAAATAATCGATGATGAACAACATGAATCAATGATGAAACAACAATCAATGTGTGAACTAATGAAAGTTTAAAGAAAAAAGTCAAAGACTTAATCGAGGATTTGACGAAGGATATTCGAAGGTTACGAAGCATCAGAGATGAAGTAGTAGCTGGGGACGAACTAGTAGCTGGAGATGAGTGTTGCTGAAAATAAACTTAGACACGAGAGAGAAAAAGAGTGAAAAGATTTTTGCCAGTTATGTGAGGCATTTTTTTCTTTTGTAGTTGAAGCGGGAGAGAGAGGCTGAATGTGAAGGGGTGTACGTGTGAGTGGAGGAAAAGACACATATGAGTGGAGGAAATACTAAACTTAAAAATGGATATGCATTGCATGGTACAACCATGTTCACCATATATTGACTCCTTTTTGGCCATTATATTATTAAATGTGATGAATTCTAGGGCAAGATTAAATAAATAATATATATTCTAATTAAGATTGAAAAAAATGATATAGGTTCCGAAGAAATTAATTTTATGTATCAAGATGCTTGTGGTAATCCTCGAATTTAGACCATGGTACGATGCCCAACTCTGTCTCCGACTTGCTTTGTTTGCGCAAATTGGGTTTGCGTGGTAGGCGCGTGCCTCCGCCCACCCTTTCTCCCGTGATTTGGTTGCCCCCATATCTTGGTTGGATTAAAGTAAACACTGATGGCAGCGCCCTTAGTGTCCCGGGGATTATGTTTCGGCTGGAGTCTTCCGTACTTATTACGGTTTTATGAAGGTTGGTTTCTCTAGGCCTTATGGTCGGTGTTTTTCTTTTGAGGCTGAGTTAGAAGCCACAATTTTAGCTATTGAGGAGGCTACAGTGAGAGGCTGGAGTAAGATTTGGCTGGAATTTGACTCTTCATACGTGGTGGACTTGTTTGCCATACGCTGAATCGACGTTCCTTGGTGTTTTCTGGAAAGATAGCATCGAGTAGTTTTCCTTACTTCCTTGATAGATTTCATGGTCTCACATGTGTTGCAGGAGGCAATCTTGTTGCAGATGCTCTCTCTAAATCTGAGTTCCTCCATTACGACTGGTTCACTATGCCCCCGATGTTCTTGATTGACTTGGTGAATGATGATATCTCTTGGGCGGACCAGTGTACCGATCATCTCGTTAGTTGTTTGGCGCCATGGGCCAGCCCATTCTCGACCCAGCAGAGGGCGTTGAGGGTGCAATCTTTTGGATCACGACTTGCCTGTTGTGGCGTTTTGTTAGTTTTAATCATTTTGTGTCTATTTGTGATTCTTTGTCGCCTTTACTCGGTCTTTAACTATTTGCATGGGGAGGGTACTCTTTCCTCTACAAAGGTTTTTTCCACAAGGGTGGGTTTGCTTTAGAAGGTTTCAATGAGGCCTGAACAGATACTTCTAGTTAAAGGTCCGACTTCGTGATCCCTGCAACTTTGTAACTTCTTTTCTCCTCTTTTTATGTAATTTCCTACTTTAATAAAAAAAAATGTCTGTGGTAATCGCGTCCAGGCCTCAAGACGCGATTACCACAAGTGACACACTAAAAGACTTGTAAGAAAGACTCGGTTATTTCTCAAGTTTATTTTGCTCAAAAAATTATTTTGGGCTAAATTGAAAAAAAAATACGAGACGTCGTTGCCATAGGCATCCTGGGGCCACTTTGCAAATAAAAAAAGTCCCGAGAATTGCAATAATAAATCGGGATTAGTGAAAAATGTGAGGGTTAAAGTTTGTGTCACTCAATTTGGGTTTACGGTCAAAGTAAAATAAATAAATAAATAAATAAATAAATATTTTAAATATAAGTGCATACCACAAAATCAGAATTAGAAAGAGATTTTATTTCAAAATTTAAATACAATAAGACTAAAATAACAACTACAATAATTTGATGTTAAATATATGATCAAAATAACAATGGTGGATGTCCAACAAGGTTCTGGTATTGACATATGCAATTCAATAAATTTTTGTTGAATACCCAATCCATCAAATCGAATAAGGGTTGTCCATTTTTTAGATATGCAGAAGTAAACTCAGCATCTCCTGCCACATCGTTCCAAAAAAGCACAAACCAAATTGGTGCTTTCACTTTGTTAGTCTTAATAGTGTGCTTGTTGCCCAACATCATATGGAAATGTCTATATTATTTTTCAAGAAGTTCAACTCGGGCAGTTATGCCATCTATGGTAGAGTTTTTCTTAAACATGACATTGATTTTGTCCGAAAGAATACATGTAATATTGTTGCGCAATCCTCTTCTCGGTTCATAGAACTTGTTGAGCTTTCTCTCATCACTACAAAAAAACTCAAAATTTTCGAGGGATTTTTCCCTCGGAATTAAGAAAAAATCCCTCGATTTTGGTCAAACCGAGGGAAATTCCGAGGGAAAAATTCTCTCGAAAAAACCTTCCTCGGAAATCAGTTCCGAGGGAAATAAATCCCTCGGAATTACAAAACCGAGGGAATTCCGAGGGATTGTTTCCCTCGGAACCATTACCGGACAATCCCTCGGAAATCCGAGGGAAATCCGAGGGAACACTTCCCTCAGAATACTTCAATTTTCGAAGGAATAAAATCCCTCGAAATTTCGAGGGATCTTCATTCCCTCAGAAATTGAAAAAATCCGAGGGAATATATTTCCCTCGGATTTTTCAAAATTCCGATGGAACTTTCCCTCGGTATTTTTAATTTTTTTAATTTTTTGTTTTAATTTTAATTCTTGTTTAATTATTAAAATTCCCAAAAAATTGAAAAAAGCAATTAAAGAAAAGTCAAATAAATAAATCAATTATAATAAAAAAAATATTTGAAAATTTATGAATTACATGCGTTRGATCGAAACAGTAACAAAGTTTATTAGATAAATAAAAGTGTTCTATGGATGGGGAGGGGGAAACTGCTGCTGCTGCTGATAGGGAGKGGGGAACTGCTGCTGGAAACGAGCGTACATCTCAGCCATCTGGGCGTTCGTCCGCGCATGAAAATACTCCTGCTGCCGGCGCTCCTCCGCGCGCTGTCGCCTTTCCTCGGCTGCCTGCTGCTGCAACGCCTCAAGCTGCGCCCTCTGAGCCTCGACCTGCGCCTCGAGCTCTCTGATCTGTCTTCTATCA
>BMAC01000776.1:97683-109597 GCA_014905375.1 Phtheirospermum japonicum
CATTGGAGGGGGTTTGGAAGCTACAAAAAAAAAAAAAAGGGATTATCACATATAGGGGTCTATCTTTTGGGGGAGATCTGACCATCTCTTACGATCGATATACAACGAACAATTCATTATAAGCCCTCACGACAATTCAATAGGTTTGGTTAGTTGATTATACACCTTGAGAAGCGCAGTAATCCGGAGTTTGTAAAAAGCTTCGGGGTTCTTTGCGTAGCGTTCTTTTTCTCCGGAATCGCCGGAGACAGTATAGCTTCCATCATTTTAAGTTGATCATACTTTCGTTCGATTTCAGTATTCTCTAAACTCTATTTCTAATTTGTATCTTTGAATCTTCGTTGGTATTCCTTGTTTGGGAATTGAATGTTGGATTATTATGTTTGAATCCTTTGTGAATGATTAGGTTTTTATGATAATCCTTGTGTTGGTTGATTTGGTTAGTTCAAATCTTGCATTTCTTTGGTTGTTGTTTTGGTTATTGATCTTATTAGAATCAAAGATGGTTAATGCACTCCAAGTGTTCGATAATTTGTTTTGTCCTTCAATTGTAGTTTAAATCTCTTGCTAAGTGTTAGAATAGTTCATTAATCAGTCGTTAAGTTCTTGCAAAGAGATTGATACTCTCATTTCAAGATTAATTTTTTAAAATAAAGTTTGTTAAAACAATCAAATTATAAACCCCTTTCGACCGTGTGTTTAGAATTAGAACTTGTGATTTTCGTTATAATAAATATCGTTGACCCCGTATTTCCACTTCTCAAGGGAATCAACTCGGTTCAACTTTCCAGTCTACAGTAACCCCGTTCTCTTGCGGGCGAACTTGTTTTCTAAACGTAGACGCGCATTTTTTAACTTGATTTTAATTTTGAAAGACAAAAAGTTCGACTCAAAATCCCAAATGATTTTGAGCTGTGAAGTCCTGGAATCCTGTGAATTATCCATCTGAAGAAAATCAGTCAACGATCGCCCTACGATGGGAGGAGTACAAAAATCCACCCCATATTGTCCAAATCTAGGAACATAATCATTTCCATCATGTGGATCAGAATATCTATGAGATGATAATCGACCGACCATATAAAAACTTAAAGAGGAAAAACATTATTATCCCAATATTAATCTTGGAATGTTATGTAAGAAATGATCATTAATGAATCATACTACTACCATATGGGAGAATGATGATGGATCGGGTGCAGTTGCGGGTGCTCTGTGATGAGAAGATAAGGATGGATCGGGTGAGGCCGTAAGTTCCCTGTAATGAGAGGATGAGAACGGAGTGGGTGTGTTCTTTCTTGCACGGCCCCATATATATACTGTGCATGGATTTGGTGCATGCTCTCTATTCTCTCCACGAATGTGAAGTCATTGCCCCATATCATCAGTGTTAGATAGAAACATCATGCATATGACGATAAGAGTCAAAATGTTTACTTAAACATCTGGCACAACACGATCGAGTTTCTCATTCCAAACACACAAGGTTTATACACAAATCTCAGAAATAAGTAAATTCATTGAGTGAGAAACAAGTTATTAAGACTTATAATGACATTCAAATGCTGGCGTCTGATGGCTGGTATCCTCCATTGGCATGTATCTCCAAATGAGAAAAATAATGCTTATTTTGTTGATACTAACTAAAATATTTACACACCATTGAGAATATGAGATATTTTGAATTTTTCTATTTAACTAAAATTATTAACTAAGTTAATCTAAAAACTAAAAACTAATTTTTTTTAATATTAATAATTAATAAATACTTTATCTGATCCTGAATAAATGCTATTTTACATACTGTGGTCAAAATCAAGAACCAGTGTATATTGACAAATAAATCCTTAATTAATTACCCTATCTCTCCCCTTTAAGAGAGTTATTAGAATTTTGATGTGATTGAGATAGAGATAAACTTGAGTTTTTTTTAAAAAAAAAATATCTAAAACAATAAATAATTAGCTATTGAAAGTCTAAAATGACACTTATTTAGGACCTCATATGTGTTTAGAATTCATCTTTTAATTTTTTTTGGATTACTTATGATTTTGATTTTTAGGCTTAAATCAATAGAATTATCACAAATAATTTTTATTTATAAAATTCACCTTTTGATAAATTTTAATTAACAAAATAAAACCTCTTGCTCAAAATCCCATTTTGTTTGATGTACATTTAAATACTAGAGCTTCCATCAATACTAGAGCGGTCAGAAAAGCGGAGACCCGATTGGCTCGGTAAACGGGGCCAGCCCGGCACATGTTAACTGAATATTACCAAGTAAGCTTGGGCTAAAAAATTAGTGATCCAAAGAAAATTCGATCTAACATTCACAAAATGATATTAACTCTCAAATAGAAGAAGAAATCAAAAAACAAAAACTTTAACATAGCTTCACAAAACGATATTAACGAAAGGGGTATAATGTGAATTAAACAATAGGGGATACGAAGAACGAGGAACAAAGTCCTTTAAATAAAGATGTAGAGACTTTAGTTAACTTGGTTTAGGCCACCATACTAAAAGTCTCAGTAACTTAAAGTAGAGACTAAAACGAACAAGAAATCGAACAAATTAATCGATTTAGAAAAAAAAGAGACTACGAAACTCTCTGCTTCTTCTTCAACTTTTTGGTATCAACAACAAAGTCATCATCATCATCTTCATCTTCCGAAGACTCATCCTTGCTCTTGCGTTTCTTCGACGCAGCTTTAGAGGCCGATGTTGGTGTTGTCTTCTTTTTCTGTGTAGAAGAAACTGGGGACGTTGCTGATTTCTTTTCGATGGTGATAGAGTTGGCTTTTCTCTTAACGGTAACAACAGTTTTCATCGGTGAGCTGAGTTTTAGCTGCTGTGCTTTCTTTAGCTTTCTGTCAAAAACTTTCTTCGCCTCATCCTTTGGGAGCAAACCGGTCTCCATCATCCTGCAGCCAAATGGAGGATACATTTTATTATGTAGGGATTATTATTTATTACAATTTACAACCCCCATAAATTGTAAAAGAAAAACAAGGGAATTTGAATTATGATAGATAATTGTGTTTCTTTTCCTCTCTATAACCCTTTTTAACATGAAATAAACAACAAAGTCCATTTCAACCATAGACTTTCATCCTACACTAGACGTACACGATGAGTATTAAAACATAATACAGTGATAGTGCCTCTGAAAGCCCTAGAAAGAGTCGTAAAAGGCTCATGTTTGAGGGAGGACAGGACAAAGTGTGATTTATGAGAATCTAGTCTCCATCATATGATAACATAGCTAAGCACATAATATTCTGATACATGAAAGGGATAATTTCTTTAGCAGGCCATTTTATTGGAAGTAACATCAACTTTGGATAGTGAGACATACACATTGAATATTCAAAGCATGTCATAAGGATCTAAAAAAGAAGAATAATAAATACCTATAAGAAAACAAAAATTCTACTCAAACTCGTTTATCAGGGAATGGATTTATATACAATGAAAGCACAACAAAATAAATAATAAAGAGGATGGATACTCGCAAATCAGCATGTATGAAAACCGAGAGGAAATATCAACAAAAGACAAATGAATCCAAAAAAATAATTATAAAAGAAAACTAGTGTATGGCAGACAATTAATCGCAGTTGGAAAATCGTTAAAACTTGAATAGAACAGTGAAATTAATAGGAACAGTTTAACCATAACAAACTCATTTCCACAATTATAGGACTGTCGTTCTTTGAACCAACTAGCAATTTATGTAGATTCCAAAAGTTGTCTTCTATGTTTAAGAAGAAATAACATAATAATATTATTATTAAAAAAAGAAAATTTCATGTAAGGTTTTGAAATAAACAGTACAGACCATATTGCAGCCATCTCACTTGCTGGCACTTGCTTGTACAGTGTCTCGTAGAAAATCCTCAACGGGTCTCTCTGAACAAAAAAAAATTCAAAACACATTTCAGATTTTTATCAGAATAGGTATAAACACCAATTTGATATTCAAAACACACAACTTACTTCCTCAGGAGGGTCCCTCTTTTGACCTGGTAAATCAAACACCTTTCTTTCTCTTTTCTTAACATCCTTGTTCTCGTCAGCTTTACCTCCTTTTTTCTTTGTTTTCTCCGCCTCTTCTTCTTTCTTCCTTTTCTGCATTTGCTCATTAACCCAAAACCCACCAAAAATTAACATAATTGAATTCAGAAAAAGCAATCGAATGCGAAATCAGCAATTTAATTAGCAAAAAAAATTAAAATGAACCCCACAAAAATTAAAATATATTCACCTTATTATCAGTCTTGTTGGGCGCCTTTTTTGAAGTGGGTTTTTCAAAAATCTCATCATCTTCCTCTTTCTTAGCCTTTTTCTCTTCTTTTTTCACTTTGGTCCGCGATACTGGGGCAACATTGCTATTTTTTGGTGATTTATTGCTGCGCTTCGCAAAAGACGCTATGCTCTCGTCGTCGTTTTCATCTTCAACCTCCTTTTTCTTCAAAGTCTTCGAATCCTTTTGAGGCATGTTTGCAAGCAATAGCTAAAAAAAAAAAAACAGTAATAAGTTGCAGTTGATTTTGTGATAAACGCTAGTGAGACGGTCGGACCGAGGGTTTTCTTTCTTCTATAGCTTCTTTCGATTACTCCGATTAACTTTATACAGTTCTAGTCTCTTACTTACTGGGCTGGGCTTAATTTGTTGGGCCTGAAAGTCCATTTAACATTGGCAAAATTACAAAAAATTTCTTCATCTTTATCTATCTTTAACAAACTCATAAGTTGCCGTTCATTTGTATACCTAAAACACTTTTTTTCTTATATTTAGGTGAACAAGTGAGATGAGCCGACTATGACCTAATCGAAACGAGGTTAATCAAGTCGAGTTTGAGCCTGAGCTACTCCAGTATTTATCAAGATTAAATTCGAGCTCAGTGATACTCGACTCGATAAGCTCGTGAGCCTAATCGAATTTTGATAAATTTACCATTTAATCATTATTATTATGCTTAATTATTTACATATGTACCGTAAATATATAATAAAAATTAATATTAATTATTTTATTTTATTATTTTATGGTTTTTTATTAATATTATATAACTTGAGGCAAGGCGAGCCAAGCTCGAGCTTGACGAGTTTCCAAACAAGCCGAGCTCCAGCTTGAGAAAATTGAGCTCGTTCGAGCTCGAGCTTGACAATGTTTGACTCGACTCGCCTCGATTACACCCCTATTTATATTCCAGCTATTTACGCTTCTCAGACATTGGACATTGGGAGTCCAAACAACACTCTAAAAAAATCAAGAAAGGCACACGTATTTGATTTTTTTTAATAAAGTATGGAATTATATATATAAAAGGAGAGAAAAGTTACACAGTTACAGAGATCACGACGCGGCACCTTTAATTAGAAGCATCTGTTCAGGCTTCATTAAAGTCCCTCGAAGTAAACCCACCCTTGTGGGAAAAACTTTCGTGGAGGAAAGAGTACTCTCCCCATGCAAATAGTTAATGACCGAGTAAAAGCGACAGAAAATCGCAAATAGCCACAAAACGACTAAAAATAACATTAAAAAACCACAACATGCAAGTCATGATCCAAAAAACAGCACCCTCAGAGCCCTCTACCGGATCGAGAAAAGGCTGACCGTAAAGGGCGCCAAATAACTAACGAGATGATCGGTACACCGGTCTTCCCAAGATATCATCATTCACCAGGTCAATCAAGAATGCCAGAGGCGTAGTGAACCAGTCGTATCGGGGGAACTCAGACTTAGAGAGTGCATCGGCAACACGATTGCCCTCGCAAAATACATGTGAGACCATGAAAGACATTGAGAAAGTAAGGAAAAGATCCCGATGCTAGCATGCCAGATATCGCCAAGGAACATCGAGGAAGCGTTTGACAAACAAGCCCTCCATGTATGAAGAGTCGGATTCCAGCCTGATCCTAAATCAGCCTCTCGCTACAGCCTCCTCAATAGCTAAAAGCGCGGCCTCTAACTCAGCCTCAAAAGCAAAAACTCGACCATAAGACCTAGAGAAACCACCTTTCAAAAAGCCTCGACACGTACGGAAGATTCCAACCGAAACACAATCTCCGGGACATCCAAGGGCGCTGCCATCAGTGTGTCACTTTAATCCAGCCATGAGACGGGGGCAACCAAATCACAGGAGAGAGGGTGGGCAGAGGCGCGGGCCTACCACGCATACCCAGTTTGCACAAAGTAAATCGGAGATAGAGTTGGACATCGTACTATGGTCCAAGCCCGAGGACTACCGAATGAGCAAATGAATGAGAATGGGAGCAGTCGTAGTGGAAAGAGAGGCACCATTATGGATCGAGTTGCACCTAAGGTGCCAAATAGTCCAGATCATCGAGATAAAAGCAACTTTCCAAAGGAAATGTACCTGCGCACTGAAATGACAATTAAAAATAAAAACACACAAATTAGTAAAACCGTCTGAATGGGGAAGATAGATGTCGAAAGTATCTTTAATCCAACCCCAAATGTAACTTGCAACGGGACACTCCGTGGGGATATGATCAATAGATTCAGCGCTCACAAGACAGAAGCAACAAAATAATGGGCCAATGAGCCCACGCCTACGAATCACATCAAAAACACCAAGTCGATTGAAAATTGCCTTCCAAACAGTGATAGAACTTCGATCTGGGATGTGCGAAGATCAGATCTGACTACCCCATTGAACCTGTAGAAATTTAAGGTGAAGATGATCGTAAGCAATCTTAGCGGAAATGTCACCCTTCTCCGAGATCAACCAAACACGTTTATCATCCATGTGTGGAACCGTGGGAAACCAAAGAATGTCGATGACAATGTCAGTGAATGTGGTGAAAAAGGTTTCCATGAAGTACCAAACCCCATAAAAGAAATAATATGCGATAGTCTGAGAGAATCACTTCTTAAGAGGCATGGGGATGCTGATACGGGGAGCGATAGAGTACCCAAGCCAATTTTCCCACCAAAAATAAACACTAGACCCATTGCCAAGAATCCAACGAGAATCCTCCAGAATATTAGAGACATAACCCCATATGAACCCCCCCTACCCCCATATAGAGGAAGAAATATGGGCGCATGGACAACCATACGCCTTAAGAAAATGCTTACGGAGAAGATGAAAGGCCAAGGTGTCCTTATTTAGCAAATTAGCAGCAAACTTGAGAAGAAACAAAGAATTGGCCGTGATGAAGGAATGGATACCAAGGCCACATTACTCACGCGGGGGCACAACAACGGGCCCAATTAACCATGCACAGCTTATACTTAGAGATGTCACCAGACCATACAAATTTCAGATGGAGCTCTCGAACTTACGAAGGAGCGATGTCGGCCATTGGAGGATGAGCATGAAGTGCACCGTAGAATTGGTAATGATCGAATTCACCAAGCAAATACGTCCCACCAAAGACAAGGAAGACCCCTTCCAACAACCAAATTTAGCAACAATTTTATCGAACATCGGATGGAGATGGGACGTGTGTGGACTACCTCGAAACATTGGAACCCCAAAACAGGTAGTGGGCAGCAAGCCAACGGAAAAACCAGGCACCTGGCAAACACGTATGGTGACAGCAGGTGTGACCGTGGACCTAAAGTAGATCTTAGATTTCTCAGGACTGAGAATATGCCTAGAGACCTCACCATAACGACGGAAGATGTCCAGAATAGCCCAGACACTAGCATAGCACATGATTTGCATGTATTTGTACGTGTTTTTGTTACCTTTTTATGTCGTGTTTGCATGTGTTTTGCTTGGATTTTTGGGTGCTAGGAGTTAGTTAGGCCATGTTTTGTTAGTTTTATGTTTTTGTATCGTTTGCGCGGTTTTTTATTATGTTTTCGTAGTTTTTCACTCGTTTTTATATTTTTGGCCGTAGAATGGCCAAGCGGGACCTGCGCATGCTTAGGGCATCCCATTCTACTCACTGTGGAACGGACAAGCAAGGGAACATAGTGCGAACAAAGAACCACAATCGGCGGTTGTCCAGAGCGGAAAATGAGAAAAACCGAGCCGAGAGCAGCAATGCTAGTCGATCGATTGGTATGCAGTTGATCGACTGCTAGTCCAGTCGATCGACTGACCAAGCAAAATCGACTGTTCGGAAGAAAGTTTAGCCATTTGAGGATGAAGCAGTCGATCGACAGGGTTTCAGTCGATCGACTGAGTCGCAGAAAGTTTCGTAATTATTGGCCCATTTTGACGTTTTTGCCCCCGCGACTTGATATATATATATATATATATATATATATATATATATATATATATATATATATATATATATATATATATATATATATATATATATATATATATATATATATATATATATATATATATATATATATATATATTTATTCATATATATATATATATAGTATATATCCCAGCCCTTTTCACCACCAACCTTATACTTCCTTGGTTAATTTTTGAACTTTTTCAATATCTTCCAAGCTTTTACTATTCCATTACTTTAAAACCCTAAATTATAATCCTTAGTTTAGTTAAGTTAGTTTTAGTTAGATTTTCTTAGCTAGTTGTTGGAGAAGGTAGCACTTTCATTTTGTGTTGAAGTTATTTTGTTGAAGTTGTCCTTGATATCTTGAAGATTGTAAGCTAAACTTGAAGCTTTTGTTGGAATGCAAAATTTGGTAGTAATCTTTCCCCTTTATATTGTGTGTTATTATTGTGTTGTTGTGATTGCTCTTGTGTTGGTCATTAGGTTTTAGTTTGTATTGTTGTTCATTGCATTTTAAATCCTCATTTTCATTTTCTAGTTGCAAAAAAAAAATACTCCATTGTAGCATAGTCTCGAAGCTTTTTACCCCTTTTAGATAACAAACATTTGGTTTTTGAAAGTCATAAGGGGCTTTCCTCTTTGATAAATGGAAAAATCGTAATTTTTGTCCTGTAAGTTTAACCCCTTTTAATTTTTGTCCTGTAAATATAGGCGGTTCAAAAATGGTCATGTATTTTTAAAATCTTCACGTTTTATGTCCTCTAAATATAGGAGGTTCGAAAATTATCCTGTATCTTAAAAAGTATTTGCGTTTTATGTCCTCTAAGACCATAAAATGCGAAGACTTCGAGGACAAAAAATGCAAAGATTGTTTATGATACAGGATAATTTTTGAAAAGACTATATTTAGAGGACATAAATCGTAAAGATTTTAAAGATACATGATAATTTCCGAACCGTCTATATTTACAGGACAAAAATTAAAAGGGGTCTACAAGACAAAAAATGCAATTTTCCCTTGATAAATTTGACTTATTCACATTTAATGTTCTTTGACTTCTTCTTTCAATTTAAATCTTTGTCTTTCCCTCCATTTTCTCTTTCATTTACAAGCTTTCTTTAATTTAATAGTCTTAATTTACTTAAGGCTTTTAATTAGGGTTTAATTATGATTAAAATTAGTCATTTTCAAGCAAGCTTTTAATGTTCATTAACTTTTGCATTAGTTAGTAATTTCAAGTTTTCATTTCAATTCAAGCTTTAGAATTAAAAAATTCAATCCAAACCAATGACCTATTGCTTTCTTAGAGTAGATTAGTTTAATTGAGATTAACAAGAGATTAAGTAAAAACACTGATTGTCAGTAATATCTATCCTCATGAAACACGACTCGGAAATAATTCACCGCTCTACAATCGACTCCGTATTATTGCGGAGACGATTTCTAAAACTAGAGTGTTAAAAAATCTTCGATCATCACATAACAAGGATATCATCGGCATAAAGAAAGCAGGCCAGAAAGATTAACGAACGACCATCACTGATACGACCTCAAATATCGGCATAGTAAAAACATGATAATCAAGTCGCTAATATGGTAAAATATGGTTATGGGCCCCCGTTAGGTGGATAACATGGAAATAGTAAAATTTTATAGTTATTATGAAATCATGGAAATTCAGTCTTGGAGCCCTTTTTTCGTTTCATAACTCATAATGAGTTTTATCGTTATCTTTAACAATAACTCGATTTAGTACAAAACAAGAAGATAAAATTGCTTCCCCCACAAATTCTCTGGTACTCTAGAATTTAACAACATCGCATTAACCATATCCATCAAAGTCCTATTTTCCCTTTTAGCTACACCAATTGATTGAGGTGAATAAAGAAGTGTAAAATCATGTATTATACCATTATCTTTACAAAATTTTATTAGTTCTCCCGTAGAATACCCACCCCCTCTTTTTCTCTATTTGGTTCTCTACTTCATTTTTATAAAGTTTAAATTTTCCAAAAGCTTCATCTTTAGGTTTAATGAGATAAATGTAATAATATTTAGAAAAATCATCAATGAATGTCGCAAATTATTTATTCCCTCTTTTAGTTGGAGTTCTATTTGAATCATAAACATCACTATGAATTAATTCCAAAATAACTGAATTTATATGAATTGATTTATAAGGCTTTTTAGTTGTTTGTATTGAGCACAAATGTCACACTTTTGATCAACTTTTATTTCAGATTTGGGATCAAATTAAGGCCCATAAGCTTTTATATCTTTCTATTACTAATGTGTCCCAATCTTTCATGCCATGAAACATTATATTGGATATTAAAAATAAAACTAGAACTTTCTTTAGTATCACTAATAACATCCATTAAATACTCCATCACTCACAAATCCTTTTCCAACAAAATAATTATTCATAGTAATAAAAACTTTATTTGATTCCATAACTAGTTTGTAGCAACATTGTACTAAATAAGAACCTCTGAATAAATTTCTTCTAACATCACGCACATGCCGCAAACCTTCAAGTGTCAATATTTTCCCAAAAGTCAGCTTGAGACCAATACTTCCAATCCCATGAAATTGTGCAGCAGTATTGTTCTCTAGTGTCACACTTCCTCTACTTGTATTCTGATAGTATTTAATTTATTATTATTATTATTATTATTATTATTATTATTATTATTATTATTATTATTATTATTATTATATCTCCAACCTTTGTTGTTATACATAACATTAATACCCTTAGGTGTAAACTTATTGTTGATAGTCGACCTGACATGGATGACCAAATGAAGAATGACGAGTACACCTGGTCGAGTCTGGCTAAAGAGATGCAGAAAACCAGATAATTCGGGTCGTCGACCACCCTCAACCTGACATGGATCCTTGTAGACCGTCGAGCCAATACAGAGCACTTAGTTGAACTCCTGAAGACTCGTGCGCATTAAGACCGGTTAACAAGGCGTATGGGACGGAAAGCACTGGTCGAGCCCTACTCGCCCAGCATGATCGACCACACACGTATGGAAAATATTCTTCAAACACCAAACACGCAAGCACCATGTCAAGCAGGCGCGCCTGCTGCCGGGAAATGCCAAGCAGAGGCGTATATCTATCCTCGGGAGACATGACTCAGAAGTAACTCACCGCTCTACAATCGACTCCGTACTATTGCAGAAACGATTTCTATAACTAGAGTGTTAAGAAGTCTTTGATCAAATTTTGGCGCCGTTGCTGGGGATAAATTAAGGCTAATGGTGTCCTTAATTACTCTTCTTGTTATCTTAGTTAGTAGTTAGGTTAGATTAGTGTTTTACATTCGATACGCATAATCCTTTGTTGCATGTTGTGTATGCAAGGCAGGCGATCGCTTGGACGAGAATTTGGTCCCACTTTTGCCCAATCCCGAGGGGTTGAGATGAGACGCACGAGCCGCGAGAAATAAAGACACGTTCGATGCCCCTTTTCAACCTTTACCCCCGGTGATAGAAGAGCGAATGATGACCAATTCATTCAAGAATCCAATGCCTCCCTCCCACGCTCACGACAATCAAGGGATACTCCCGCAGCAAGTGTCATCCAGGCCCACATCATCACCTCACGGCCCGCCACCACAAATTCCTCAACCCGTGTACGAAATGTTGCTCGACCAAT